>APFE030850284.1:0-13994 GCA_000404065.3 Pinus taeda
TCTGCTGCAAATTTTCCAGCACACTTTGAACATGTCGAAAGCGTTCATCCCTCGTCTTGCTGAAAATTAATATATCATCCAGGTATAGTATTACAAACTTTCTAATGAATTCTTTCATCATTTCATTCATCAATCACATAAAGGTACTGGGTGGATTACTCAGTCCAAATGGCATTACCAGCCACTCATACAGTCCTTCATTGGTTTTGAAGGCTGTCTTCCACTCATCCCCTTCCTGGATTCGAATCTGATAATACCCACTCTTTAAATCAATCTTTACAAAATATGCTGCCCCGCTCAGGCAGTCCATCATGTTGTCCATTCGTGGCAGTGGAAATATGTACCTAATGGTAATCTTGTTGATGGCCCTCGAATCTGTGCACATTTGCCATTATCCTCCTTTCTTGGGAGTGAGAACTGTTGGAACTGTGCAGGGGCTCAAAATCTCCCTTATCATCCCTTTACATAGCAATTCCTGCACCTGTTTTCTGATCTCCTCATTGTCTTTGGGACTCATCCAATACACTACCTTATTTAGTAGACTTGCTCCAGGTATAAAGTCAGTATGATGACTTCTCTTGGGAGGAAATTTATCTGGTAAGTCATCCACTACTATATTGCTGAATTCCTGCAGCATCTGATGAATTTCCACAGGAAAATCTGACACCTCTATGTGTAGCAGCACTATCTTTGCTCTTCTTACAATAGCATAGCTTACTTCACTGTCTTCAATTTTCTTCAAAAACTATTTTCCACCCATTAGTAACACACTCGTTCTGCTTTTTTCTGCTGTCTCTTCTTCCTTGATGGGCACAAGCATATGCTTGATCCCATCTTTGAAAAACTTATAATAGTTTGTCTTCCCATCATGCACTACCTTCCTATCATACTACCATGGCCTGCCTAGCAGTATATGACATACATCCATCGGTATTATATCACAAATAACCTTATCCTTATATCTGCCAATATGGAACTAAACTTCGCATTGCTCATCCACCAACAGCTGATGGACGTTTTGCAGCCATGATACCTTATAAGGACTGAGATGCTTCAATCGCTTCAACCCCAACTTCTCTACCATTTTTGTGGCAACTAGATTATTTGTGCTCCCACTATCGATAATCAGCTTACAACATTTTCCGTGTGACTTACAAACTGTTCGGAACTGTTTTCCTTTGAGTTTGTTCAGTTATTTCTTTGGCTGGCTTCAGCAACACTTTATTCAAAACTAAGGCTTCCCCCATTTCCGGCACATTTTCTGCTTCTTGGGGAGGTGCCTCCACTTCCTCAGGCTATGTGACATACGCACCTCTCTGTCTAGCTTATTCCGCCTCAGGACACTCAAAAGATCTGTGCCCCCACTTGTGGCACCTATAGCATTGATAGTTAACTCCTCTGCCCTGGCCATTTCCTCTTCCTCGCTGATATGGCCTGACACCTCTCGTGTTGTCACCTTTTTCTGTTGTCCCAGAAGTTTTGGAACTGTTGCCTTCTTCATTATTGCTGGAAATTCGCCCTCTGCCATAAGACTCTCCTCTTCCTCTACCGGTTCCCCGTCCTCTCCTAGCATTTTGTTTTCTGGTAATCCTCTCCTCTTCCTTCATAGCACTCTGGTATGCTTCTTCTATATTTTCCAGGGAAAGAATGCTGATTTCATCTAATATTTCTAATCTCAAACCATTTACATACCTTGTTGTTTTCTTCGGGGTGTCCTCTGTATAACCAACTCTTAAATTTACCCGGTAGAATTCTTCAATGTACTCTCTTACTATCATCGTTTTCTGTTTCAAATTCTACAGTTGCTAATGTTATGCAATCTGGTAATCCTTGGGTAGAAATCTGCCTTTCAACTTGGCCACCATCCTTGACCATTTCTTTATTGGCAACTTGTTCATCCTCCTTCTCTCTGTTTGGACACTGTCCCACTACAAGGCTGCATGTCCTTTCAACTTTGTTGCTGTGAACTTAACTCTCCAATCTTCACTGACCTCTTCACACTCAAAATATTTGTCCAGTTCGTTGATCCAGTCCAACAAAACCTCTGTGGACAAGTTGTCGTCATAATTTGGGATTTCTGGTTTAGCCTTGCTACTCGCCAATAGGACTAACCTCAACAATCTCATTTCTGATCCTTCTTCATTTGATCCATCTGTTGTCATTACAGTTTCTTCGTCACTGTGATCTCCTAGCTCTTGATCCCTTCTCCTTTCTGCTTCAACTTCCTCTAAATGGGTAGTAAGGATCTTGACTTCCTCCCGTGATCATTCATCTATTGCTCTCCAAGCACCTCTTCCACGTCCTCGTCTTCCAACTTCCATCTCTTGGAAAAACTCTAAATCCTTCTCTGATACCACTATGATGGGACCAAGCCGCAACTTCACTTTATTAAGTTTTACAATGATATAATAATGCTTTAATTGTTGGTTGAATGATTAGTGAATGATTTGAGGTCTAATATATTTGATTAGGCACTAATCATAGGATGGTTCTGGATATGTGTTGTATGGCATTTATGTCGGAATTCATTGATGTGTACCAGCCTCAGTTACTATTTTCCGGCTCTTGGTTAATGCAAAAACCCTTGGTTCTTCTTAATTTCTCCATTTTACACTTGTGTTTTCACTGCGTCAAGGGTTTGGACTAGTAGTGAGGGTTTGGTAATATGCTTTGCGTGCACCCAGGTATGGATTATGTTGTTTATTGGTTTGACACCTCTGTTTGTTCTGGTGACTTCGTTGCTTGGTTACTTGGGCACAGTATGAAGGTCCTTCTCGTTTGTGTAAGAGAGTTGTCGTGGTTTCTGTCTGCTCAGTTACTAAACTTGTCCCTGCTCCACTGTTTTCATTTTGTTATAGTTCTTCTGGTTGTTACCTTTGCTTAATGGTTTCCTGTTCTACATTCTATAGGTCACAATCGCAGTGGCCTCCTTCTCAGCTTCGCAGCTCTATTCAGATAAGTTGTTCCTCCCTGATTTTCTTACCCTATTCATTTTACTCCGGTTTTAACGAGGTCTGCTCCTTGGTCTAAGGGGCTCACCGTTGGTTGTGGCTCAGTGGGGTTTCACTCTTCCCACACAACTACTCTCCAGGTAAAGCAATTTTATTAATTGTGCATTCAGTTTCACCTTCTTAGGTCATTTCTTGCCTTTACTTTGTTTGCATATGGCTAATAGCGCTACCTTGGTTTGCTTGTGTAGGTGGGGGTTCGTTCGCCAGCATGGTTGATGAAATTGCTACGGGCTTTGCTCCGATAGGCTCTGTTACTATTGTCAATTTGTTTTTTGTTAGGTGGTATCTATCAGTTTGTTGGGCAGAGTCCTAGTTCTCTTCCACTCGATTTTCCCTATTGTCGTTAAGCGACCTGATTCAGTATTGTACAAAAACCCTAACTTGTGTTCTGGTAATTTGTAACTATAAACCACCTTTTGGATTGTAGCCTTCCAAACCCTCACAATTAGGGTTCTACTAGCTCATAATGTTCTTTCTACCATTTGAATGGGTATCCCTGGACTGTTGAATGTATACAAATATTTTTTTGTTGATAATGAAAAGGAATTAACAGGAATTTTTGGTTACATTTTGTTTACCTCTGGCCTGGGGTCATTACTCAGCGTTTGCATTCTGATTCTTTTTCAAACTGCCTGTAATGTGATTGGCTTTCATTCGTGGAACTCCATATGTTTGCTGCCAGTCTTCGTGCTGGTAATGCTCATCCAATTTCTTTGTTTGCTTTATATTCTTTAGGAAGGAAATAATATGTAATGGGTAGGAATGCACAATCTTTGCTTAGTTTTGCTTACTCAATGATTAAGGAAAAAGTCAATAAATGTTACAAGTTGTTATAGATCGACTCAAATATTTCGGATGAAAGAAATTACTCTTTGTATTGTATTTTTCTGTTCATGTACTGAACCCCTCCATGATTGTATTACATTGATTTTTATGTTGTGTTTAAACAGTTACTCAAACTGTTCTCGATTATCATACAGTTACTTTTTGTAGTTACATAGTCGATGATCATGCTAGGTTTTTCTTGCACTGTAGGAGTTACAATATTATACTTTGTTTATGAACATACATCTGTAATATGGACTAAGAAAATGACAAAACAATGTAGCTGTTATGACACTATCCTAACTATACTGTTCCTAATATTCCTTAACTAATAATAATAAAATAAACTAGTTTCTAGACACTGTTTTATTCATTAAGCGTAACTGAAATTAAAAGACTTTGAACCTGTCCTTCTTGGCTGAGACCAACACCCAGTCATGATGCCAACCAATGAGTAAATTCTTTTGAGTACTTGGTAGTAGAAATTTGAATGAAACCCTAATACTCTCCTTACAACATGGTGAGATATTGAGTATCAAGATATTTGAGTGATACCCCTTAACATAGAGATTGAATGGCCAGGATTAAAATGGAACGTGATGATTTAATATGAATTTATATATAATTTTACAGTGTGCTAGTATGGCATGTTTGTATTGTGAAGCTCTATGTGGTGTGAAATGGAAAGGTATGGATTTCGTTCTTTTCATTTATGAATGGGATATCTTTTTTAGTTCACGAGTGCAGTTCAAACCTATTAATCGATTAAAATGGTTATTTGCTCCCTATGTGGTGGTTGCTTTTCATGGATGAATTGTTTGGAAATATATGAATAATAGACACACTCCTAGAATCCTTGGAATGTTTAGCCAGAATAATTATTCAAATTGGCCTAGTCTTTACAAACTTAACAGATTTTTAATTAAATATAATATATATATATATTAAATTAATAATAGAAAATAAATATTTTTAAAAAAACTAACACAACCACATAAATTAATTAATTAATAAATATTGAGAGACATGATTACAGATAAGCCTAAAATACTTGTTTTATGTATATCTCAATTCCAAAATTAAAAAATCATAAAATAATAATTATAATTAATTTTAGATAGTATTATTATTATTGATAAATGAATTATATAGCACTTATTATATATTATATATAATATTATATATATATATATAATATATATATATCCACACTTACATGAATTCTTACCTGTTAATAAATTTTGATACATATTCGGGCCAATATTAATACCACATTCCAAAAACCCATAATTCTGTTCATTATGACACTCTTAATATTATTTTTTTATTTAATCAATTTGAATTGGGAGGGGAAAAGGTGTAGCTACTTGAAGATAATTTTAAACATTTATTTGTGAATACGATAAGATATTTTAGCATATCTATGGAGTTAACACTTACATTCACCTAAATAAATTAAAATTCTTGAATCTCTATTCCAATATAAACATGTTATAAATATAATTATTCATACCTATAAATGTTAATTTTTAATTTTTAATAGTCCAAATTTAAATCAAAATTTAAGGTCCATGGGCTTTGGATTGACGGTGAATGGGTGCCTTGTTAAGGCACTCCTTGCGATAGGTCACCAGTTCAAATCCCGTGTGGCTACTTAGGTTAGTGTAAAAAAAAAAAAAAAAATTAAGTTTGTTTATAAATTTTCTAATACTATGATTTTTGGGAAGAAAATTGTTATTACAATAAATTTCATCTAAAATTCATGATCATGTTGTCTCTACATATTCAAGTACTCATAGTCAATATGTGTGAAAAACATCTACCACACATATATATATGTGAGAGAATATATGTGAGAAAATTTAATAGTTGTTTTAAGTTTAAGGTTTTAGCATTCCACTTGAAAATAACGTTATCGTTATATTATTCCTAAATCCCTTCATGTTAATGAGATTCACTGTCACACTCACATTTACTTTTCAAATAATTCATAATTTTTTATTTTTTTTACCCATGATAGGTAATGAAAAGATATGCATAGCCACTTTTTGATTATATAAATGTTAACATGATTCATGAGTTAAGAAATAACATGGCCTATGTCTTATATATAAGTGTATGTTTAAGGACATATATTAACTAGCTATTGGAAATTTCCATACATTTATGTAACCTTTGCAATATTATTTTAATGTTATATTTAGGAGTGGATTGTAATAAGGTGATTTAGTCTTATTAACTATAAATTTATTGGCACCACTTCATCTTTCAGGACACCTTAATCAAGGTAACCCTTGGAGACAGATTCGGCATTCCTTCTTTCTGAAATCATCCAACAACTCGGATCATTGTGGTTTTGTTAGAGTAACCAATTCCCCCTAGGCTTCGAGTTTGTTTTTAAATTTGGGTTCTTGGTGGATAAGGTTTCATGAATCTGCAACCAATCCCTACCCAATAGTGTGCCATTCAGATAGTTTCTCGCCGTTGGAACTTATGTATCACTGATTTTTTCTACGGCTACAAACAATTAACCTCTGTTGTGGTGGATATCCCTCTAGCTTCGTTGTGTCATTGGGTCTAATTTTTTCTTTTGCCGGAGCTAAATCTCAGCATAGGTTTTCAGTTGAAATTTCCTATGGGTATGTTACTAGAATCACAGCTACAATCATGTCTTTGGAATTTTTCTCTTTCGATAGTCTATTATATGATTTGCAAGCTAACTATGAGGAGGCATTTCCCTGTACAGACTCCGAGTTGAGCTATAATGGTTTAAACATATTTTCTTAGGTAATTACACAAGTTTGGAGTAAAACACCTCCATTGACAAATTTGTTTTACTGCAACATGTTAAGATTCTCAATTTTTGTTGTTAGACATCAATTTTATAAGAGCAAATGTGACCATGTCTCACCGAACCATTTTTCTCTTTTTTTTTCCAGGTTCAATTCTGACTTCAAATATTATGATTTGGGTTTTATTTGGTACAATCCCTAGGGTGCTTCTGTGCTCTTCATTACTAGTTTGGTTATGATTATTAGATTTGGTCGCTCTAGTAGTAGTTTTCCCTGGTGGAAATTATATTTCCGTCCCATTAATATTGTTATTGAGTTTTCTTGATAGTGCTCTTAGCACTTCCCAGGGGCCGAGTCTAATGGTCTAGCATGCCCTTCACGAGGTTTTCTTTTAGATAGATTCTCAGCATGTACAATTTCTTTGGATATTAAGGAATTAGCCTATTTCAATACCTAAATTGGTTTTTTGTTATAGTTAGAGAATGAATGTATTTCCTGTTTAGAGTTAGAGGAAAATAAAGGAATTTTATTTTTGGTTTTGAACAATTTTTTCATTCATTTCTGTTTTGATTGGAAATGTTTATAAATGCATATCTTTTTTATGGCTAATGTTTCCCTTTAACCAAGAATTAGTCATGCATTGTATTAAAGGTTGTTATTGTATTTGTTAAAAAAAGATGTTTATTTGTTTGTGATCTCCATTCATGATTCTCTTTCTAGATTACATGTTTTCTTTTCTCGATTACTACACTTAGTATCCTTATCAGGTCTCTAAATTATGATTTGAATAACAGGTATCAATAGATTAAATTATTTTCCTATCTTTATCGACAAAGACCTCCCCTTTACAGGGCCAAACCCTTTTTCTAGGTTAATTTTTCTAATAATAAAGTCATTATTTACTTAGTTTTTTTTTATCGTGTTTTGACAGACAAACCTTCAATGTCTAGTAAGATTTTATACAATTCAACATAGATTTGTGAAGTTTATTTTCCAAAACTTTGGCATAGTTTTACCATTCATCACAGTATCAACATTGAGAAATTTGAGCAATCTATTCTTTCATAAGATTTTCCACAGGAAATCAGTCAATAACAAATTAATTCTTTAAGCACACTACTTTAATATCAGTTCCTAGAATTAATTGAAAATATATATAAATGCTGTACTTATTTATGATGATATTTTCTTAAGGAATTTCTTTCTCTAGGAAGGTCTCTCCACCTAACCATGAAATTGACTATTACGTCCAGTCTCGCCTAGAGATTCCTCTAACCAGATAGTATAGGAATTAAAACTTCAGCTTAGCTAGTTTTGCACTTGAAGGCCACCCAGGTCCAATCCAAAACTTCACCCTTCCTAGGTTCTCCAAAGGTTCCACTTGTTTAGCCACCGACTCTAGAATCCTTTTTTCCTTTTTTTTACAGTCCCCCCCTTCCCTTTTACTCAAAGGTAAAAATAGGGATCCTTCATAACTGTCCAATTTGCCTCGTGGTTCTTTTCTTTAAAACAAAGAAAATCTTCTTGAATTCAATTGTCCTCATTAAGAAATAGTATATATATATTTCTAACACAATTTTCCAAGTCTCTTTTAGTCACGAGTCATGAAATTTACCACATAGTAAAAAAAACACCATAAGTAATAACAGTAACTTAGTAAATGTTCCTAGGGGTGTTACATATTCCCCCCCTTGTGCAAAAAACCATCCCTGATGTTTTATTTAGTCTATTGGAATAAGACAAGATAAGCCTTGTGCATAAACTCCTCATCTTCCCAGGTACCCTCCTTTGGACTAAAGTGCTTCCATCTAATTTTAACCTGGGTGATGGCTCATCTCCATAGTATGGTTTCTCTCAACTCCAAAATGCACAGAGGTTCTACCAAAATTTCTTCGTCTGGTGCGACCTTTACATACCCAAAGATTTCCATTAGGTCATATTAATTGTACAAATACTTATAACAACTAGATGGATAAAAAAAGAATAAATGTTCACTATTAATTTTTTTTATTACCTTCACATTATGCGATTCAATTACATGCCTAGGATCATACATTTAATTTTTCAATAAGGAAAGATGAAATACATTATGAATCTAAATATGACCACGTTAAACCAATTTAAATGATATTGGTCTGGTTATTTATAGAATATGAAAAGGCCCATAGTAGTGGGTGGCCAACATGTTGCACCCTCCCCAATGTAATGTAGTTTTTCTAGGTTTAACATGTAAGTACACTTAATCCCCACCCTAGAAGTCATTGTAGGTTATTTTCTTATCTACATACATTTTTTGCCTATCTTGAGTAGCTTTTAGATTTTGAGGAACTTTCTTTACTGCTTGCTCCAAATCGGCCAGCATTTCAGGTTGTAACACTAATTTATCTTCAGGGTTGTTCCACTTAATGGGAATTTTGCATTTCCTTCCATAAATTGCTTCAAATGGGCGCATCCTCAATGATTCATGATAGTCATTATTATATGTGAACTCAACCAGATGAAGGTACTCCTCCCATTTTCTTGGCTGTTGCATCAGAAACATCCTTAGCATATCCTTCATTATTTGATTCACTCGCTTTGTCTGTCCATCAGTCTAAGGGTGGAAAGCAGTGTTGAATTGAACTTAAGTACCTAGTCCAGTAAAAAGAGCTTTCAAAAAGGCTGATGTAAATTTTACGTCTCTATCAGAGGTCACTACTTTCTGTATGCCATGCAACCTGAATATTTCCCTCACGAATATATCAACAATTTCAATAGCTCTATAGGTGGATTTAAATGGTAAAAAATAAGCATTTTTGTTTAATTTTTTCACTACCTCCATAATAGAATTATTCTTATTCTTAGATCTAGGAAAACCTGTAACAAAATCCAAAGTGATGGTATCCCATTTCCACTCGGGGATGGGTAGCGGGTGGAGCAATCCAGCATGGTGTTAGTGTTCCACTTTGACTTGTTGGCATTCTAGACACTTAGCTAAATATTTAGTGATATATTTTCTCATGCATAGAAAAAAGTAATCTCTCTTTAGTGTAGAAAATAATTTTTGATATCCCGAGTGGGCAACATATTGAATCCAATCGAATTCATCTAACATAAATTGTTTTAGGTGGGTTTGATTGGTCACATATATTTGCCCCTTGAAAGTTAGTAGATCTTCATAGTTTAAGCCATAATCAGATTCTTCGTTAGTGTTTCATGCATTATTAGCTTGCTGCCTTAATAATTCACTCTCAAGATCTTTACGGTACGCTTCCTTTATTATTTCAAGGAATTTTGAATTCACTTTCCTATAATGCATTTTGTAAACACAATGCAATTTTCTGCTAAGAGCATTACAAAATCGATTCTCTTTTTTATTGATATGTTTGATGTCGAAATGAAACTCACTTAGGAAGGAATTCCATATTGCCTTTCGCGTATTTAGGATGGGTTGATTAAAGAATCTTGTTATGCTGCTATAATCAATCATTAGCAGAAATTTCTTTCCTAGTAAATAATGGTGGCACATATTCAATGCATGGACTACCACAATAAACCCTAAGTCATACGAAGAATATTTTTGTTCGTGTTGGACACCTAATCTTCAATGGGTTAGTGTGGAAGCCGAATGGACAAAAGGAGTCCAAGAGACCTTGGGATGTGAAACCCAACGGTCACATAATGTACTATAAATGTATATCTCTTGTTAATAAAAATCATACTCTCATGATTTATCCTTCATATTCCTTTGCTGTCCATTCGTGTTTAACATGGTATCAGAGTGGGCGTACTCCTGCCCTGCATAATTTCTTTGAACCATTTGTTTTATGAAAGTGTTGAATTTGAGTTATGAGCCTTAACTTGGTCGATTCGTGTATGGGTCAATTTTTCTGTTAAGAGTTGAAATAATGAATTCACTAGTATTTAATTTGTTGGTTTATAAGAGAAGAATTGTAATGTATGCCCTTCAAATGTTAGCAACAATTTGTTGTCTGTGCCTATGAGAGGAATTTTGTAATTGAAGTATGTTTTGTCTTCTTGGATGATGAGCGATATTTGTATTAAAAGATTGTAAGCTCTGCTCATATCAACTTTGTTTGCACATGTTGAGGAAAGGCATTTGAAGCTGGTTGAATTGCATGAAATTGGCAGTCACAATTAAACTAAATGACAACGTTGATGAGAGGGGAGTTTTTAAAAGTCGACTTGTGTTTCAGCTGAGATGTAGAAAACAACCTTGGAGTCGCATTGGTGGTATCATGAGTATATTTGTAGGTTGCGCCGAAGGATGCAATTCTTAAAACTCTACTGAGAACCATGGTGAATGCTGCCTAAAGTGAACGCTTGATTCAAATGATGTCAGTTTGAATTATGCTTACTGGAATTTTCCAGGTAATGCTGAGAATACCCGTGTACAAATGACCATTTCGAATGATGCCAATAATGATGATTCCAGTTCGAATGCTACTAGGAATGCTTGGAATAATGACGGTTCTAATGCTGCTGCTGGGACTACTTGTAGTGCTTGTTTGCTTGTGCTTCGAATCCTTGTGCTTCGAATGACCATTTCAACTGATGCTGGAAATGATTATAATGATGTCAGAATTATGCTGATTGGAATGATCCTAGGAATGTTGTTATTTCTTCGAATGGTGCTGATGGGAAAAATCCCGTCCCAATCATGACCCTTTTCGAATGATGATGGGAATGCTTTTTGCGAACCATGATTGTGCTCAACTTATGATGGGAGTTATGTTGGAATGATGGGAATTACGCTGGAAAAATCATAGCATCAAATCAATTTAATAGGCAGTTTCAATTAAAATTGCAGAAACTAGAGTTTTCAGTGAAAGAACTGAATTAGGAGATGCGTAAGGAAGTTTTAAGTAGAATTGGTGTTGGCACATTGGATTAGACAGCAATGTGGGCTCGATTTGTCATCGTGGAAGAGCGATTGAAGGATCGAAGAGGAGCTGAATTCAATTCCTATGGTAAAGACTGCGTTTAAGATTGAGTCTGCAGTGGTATTGTGCATTGAAGGACATTCAACAAGTATAAAAGCCAGCATTAAAATAGTGGCAGCATGCTGTTGAGACTGGTGTGTGTGCAACGTTCATAGTTGTTGGCACATAAGGCGTTAATCAAGCTTGATTGAAGTAAAGGCACACTTGAATTCACAAAGGCATTCATGAGTGTAACCCTTGCATACGTGGATTGAATGGTGCGTTACGCTGCCAGAAGAACCGTTTGAATGGTGGGTTGAATGGCGCGTTACACTGCCAGAAGAACCGTTTGAATGGTGCGTTGAATGGTGTGTTACGCTGCATTAGTGATTTGATGAACGCCTAGTATTTCCTACTGTTACGCTTGGCTGCCTCCACTTGAGTTTTGATGCTGTCTATTACTTCGAATCCTCTCCCAGAATTGGCGTTTGGGCTTGCAGTCTTTTCTCCGATAAACGTCGCGTTGTCATCCAATAAAATTGAACCATCGCACCCCTGCAAGGCAACCGAATCCAAATTTCACCATGATTAGACAAACAAGGTAGAAATGGTTGGAGATAAGTCATTATTTTCGACTAAATAAAACAGTTTCTTACATTGACGAAGCAATCGTGAAAGTGAAAGTAGACCAAGGACACTCCCATTCTTTTCTCCTTAGCGACCGCTTGCTTCACCACTAATTTCACTATCGATGGCAACCTTGGACACGATTTGGCATAAAATGTTGAGCTCAGGTGCCCATTCATAGTGTTTATATGTACTGTTACGCATCTGCTCATTGTAAATTTTTATATTGAGCCTGTTGTAAAGCAACATCATCGTCCAATTCATTCTATTGTAAATCAGTCCATCCATGCTCTTCAAAAGCTTTATCCACGATTAAAGAATTAAGAGACTTCATTTTCTTGCTCTTTGGGCGTCTCGGAGGCCTTCGTTTTACAGGGGTTTCCTTCTTCGGCTTCGGCACTTTGTGCTCTGCATCCTCATCACAAAAGGACTCAGACTGTTCATCTTCTGTGGAGGGTTGCTAGCCATTATCCAGTTTGACTTTACCCTTTTGGGAAGTGGTTTTTCTTAGCTTTTTTGTAGCTGTTTTTCGAGAGGGATGATGCAAGTACTGGTAAACGAAGGGCTTGTAGCTTTGCTCTGTTCTCCTCAATTTTTTATTGTCTCTGTATTTCATATTCTGTTATAGCTGCAGAAGAAGAAGCTAGTTTTCTCTTACCTTTGTCTCCTCTGCCCTTCAATTCCTGGAAGGTGTGTGAATCTTTAGCAGTTCGTTTGTCTCCTGACTTGGATATATCTGAAGAAGTGTTGGTGTAGAGTTCAATGTTCATAAGAATTGGGGACTGTTTATATTCTTTAAAGTTGCAGCAATTTGGCATTATTTAGGAGTTCAGTGGAAATTGTTTCAAGCCAAGACTATCCTTTGTAGATCGAATTGGTGTATTTTCTTAAAGGTTGTTCATATAAGAGATTGTTATTGAACTAGATTGAAGTTGTTGCCAAGACAAGTTCCCTTGGATTCAAGGCTGGTACAGGAAAATATCTTTTTGAGGCCTAAATTGCTTGTAGCTTTGTTGTAAGTTAAATTCTCAGGTGAATTGGAGAAAATTCATTTTTGAATGAGGAGTCTGTTTTCTGAATATCACCATTCTTTGTGTGTTGAATCTATTGCAAGTTGATTGATTTGAAGTTGTTGCCATAAGTTTATATAAAAGAGCAATTGGTGTCCATCTTTTCCTCATTGTTTTACTATTTTTTTGAGGTTAAAAATGGCTCCAATCGGTGCAATATTAGAGTTAGTGGACAATCTAATACTCTCTACTATGGATAATACAGTCAAAATCAGCAAGGGTTTCTCTCAAAAATTCAGACATGTCTACAAAATGCACAGGAAAAGATTGATTTTTTGCAGCTTGAATCATAGCTACAGCAAGAAGAGCTACATCAAAATAGACATCATTCTGAACCTGTTTTTGTTCAGAACATTGAGACAACCACCCATCAGTAGCAAGTCATTAATGTTACAGTTCATTCAAATAAAGCAGCAGTTGTACATGCAGATGTAGAAACTCAGCCTGCACTTCCCAAGCCCATCATCAGACCTTGGGAACAACTTGTCCACAACAATAATAGAACTGGCCTTGGATATGACAAGGACCTGTCCTTTCATATTCTAGACTACTCAAAGCCCATTCAGTTTCAGAGTGCTGGATTTATTCATGTCAGTTCACCTACTCCTCATGACAGTTCACCTCCAGCTATTCTAGATTCTACTCCTCTTCCACCGCAACAACAACAACAACAGATTGTGAAATGCCAACACTGTGATCGAGTTGGCCATCTGAAAGATCACTGTTTTGATCTTCATCCATGTAAGC
>APFE030850286.1:11767-29423 GCA_000404065.3 Pinus taeda
TATGCCCAGGAGATACTGGAGAAGTTCAACATGCATGGCTGCAAGCCTGTTGATACTCCTCTTCCTGGAGGTTGGAGGAAGGAGGATGCTACTTCAATGGAGGTAGTGGATGCCACTGTTTATCGACAGTTGGTGGGGTCGCTTATGTATCTGGTCAATACACGACCTGATATATGCTATGCTATTAATCAACTTTCACAAGCTATGGTTAAGCCAACCAAGCTCTTCTGGAAGGCAGGCAAGCATGTATTGTGTTATCTCAGAGGCACATCGGGATATGGATTGTGGCACAAACAGGAGGATGAGGTGAAGCTATGTGGCTTCACGGATGTAGATTGGGCAGGGAGCCCAACGGACATAAAGAGCACATTCGGAGGGATCTTCAGTATTGGGTCGATAACAGTTTCTTGGTACAACAGGAAGCAAAGATCCATGGCACTCAATTCAGCAGAGGCCGAGTATATGGTAGCAAGTTTGGCTGCATGCGAGGCTATATGGATGAGGAAGATCCTAGTCGGGTTGTTTGGGTCACACTTAGAGCCTACTGTGATTGATTGTGATAACCAGAGTTGCATTAAACTCTCAATCCAGTATTTCATGATAGATCCAAGCACATCGACATCAGGTACCATCATATCAGAGATTGTGTGCAGCAGAGAATCATGTTACTTTCATACATTCCCACGGAGGATCAGGATGCCGATATCATGATGAAGGCGCTCAGCAGGAGAAAATTCAAATACCACAGAGGCAGGATAGGGGTTGCAGATAATCCATATCTTGCTGAGAGGGAGTGTTGAAAATGCAACAAGATGATGGAGCTTAGTGAAAAGAAGTCACCTTCACTAAGTGGGCCTATAGGCTATTTTTTTAGACATATGGATCATGGTCTATGAGTTGCAGGGAGCTATTTATGAATGATTGTTCATGTTGGTAAAAATAGATGGACCTATATTTTTAGACATATGGGAGGAGTCTATTTTTAGACTGCCAGTCAAAAAATAGAACAATCGAATATTATTAGCTCGTAATAATATTTGGACTATAATCATTATCTTATCCTCTTGTAGCACTTCAGTTCGAGCTACGGATGTGGCACATGCAACTGCCAGAAGTAAATACACTTTTCCTATGGGTTAGTTGAGCTATTGCATGATGGACTTCAGTTAGAACTCAAGTGATTGAGTTTGGTAGAGTTGATTGAGGAGTTGATGGAGTTGCATTCAGTTTGACTTAGTTGAACTATTTGTATTTAGTCTAACTGCCAAATACACTAGTGATGAGTGATGTGAATTAATTATAAATTAATTCACTAGTTATTAACTCATAAATCAACTAAAGAATACATCAGTTAACTCAGTGCATGGACAGTTCAGTGGAGACAAGTGTTAGAGGTGGGTGAAAGGGTGAGACTACTATCAGTTGTGACTATAGTTGTGCATGAGATTTGCACAATCATTGATTGAGATTGCCAATGAGGATTTCACAGTACAAGCTAAGGGAATTGGAACTTGGATCTCATCTATTCTCATATTGGATTGCGCAGTAGAGGCAGGCAAACAGTGGAGGAGATTTGAACCTGTGACTTGTTCAAATCTGAGCTAGTTTTGTGTGTAGCATGTGGAGATAGTACTAAGTACTTGTGAGGAGTATTGTACTATGTATTGTTACATGTTCTCTATCATTATAATATATAGATAGTTGGGGGCTTTCAGTTGTATGCTTTCCCCATTACATACTGTGTTGATATGTGTGATTGATGTTTCAATGTGAACATGCGATTGTTTTTTTAATTCCGCAAATTGATTATCAATGGTAGAGGAGGTTATGTATTATGCATGCATTCTGCAAATAGTGTATAATTAGAATAATCTCTGTGAATAAGTGTTATATTATTCAAATTTCTACATGCAGATCGATGCAGGAGATCATGCTCACACATCTATTTAGCTGTCACATCCTCCCAACATCACTTTGCTTAATTTTTGCACAGATTTGGTTGTGAGTCCATCGAGTTGTCATATGCATTTTGTACCACAACCTCCATCTTCATACTCAACTGTTCGTCTAGATGATACTGTCTTATGTTCTTCCATTCTGGACTGTACACTTGTTGTGAACAAGGATCAAGCCACTGACGGAGTTGGTCTTGCACAACCAACATGCGCTGTATGAAGAGTATGACTAGGAGCTTGATCATCAACACTCGGTGAAGGATGACTCCCTTTTGTGCAAGCCTTCTCCATTCTTTCCTGACATCTTTGGTGAACCTTCCATCCATGATTTCACATGTGTATCTTCATCTATGGATGCACCCATTATTGATCATTTGCAAGAGACACTGGATATCAATCCATCATCCGACAACAAAGAGGATAAATTATTAATTGAAAATCCACTTGACCTTTCATCTGTCTTTTCCAGAAACAGAGAGGATGAATCTGTTCACTTCTCATCTACCCCTCAGTTTGATTTATCAGATCATGAGGATGCTGATGAAAACATTGATTTTTCTGATTGTGGCTGTCGTGATCCATTTACTCCCATATTCAATCACGATCATGATTCTATCCCAATTTATTTTTCAAAGCCACCTTTTTATGATGATCTATCTGAAGATGAAGTCAAAAACCCACAGACTTTCGAGGCACTTCAACCCAAGCTAATGGTTATGTCAGGACCTCGCTATCCTGAGGTTAGTTTCACTTCCGATCAGGAAATTGTTCAATCACCCGAGTCTCCTCATCACTCATCTGTATGCATTGAAGATCAATCTCACACACAGATCATGCTTCCTCCACTCAAACTGCATGATCCCATTGGTCATACATTGGAGGAATCCTACATTGTAAGTCCGTGTGCATGACACATGTTGTCTTTGTTTCTTTTGTTTGCTTGCATGTCATAGTCAGGCGTATGTGTATGCTTCAAAGATGCACGTAGTGTCGCAGAACAGCATGACAAGTCCATGGACCACATGTCATGTAATTGCACTCACTTATGTCTCGTAGACACTTTTAAACAAGAAGTGTGTTTTTCTTCATTGTTATATCTTTTTTGTTTGTTGGTTCTCACAACCGGGTTGCTCGCAGACCAAGCCTCCACCAACACGGGTCAACCAATGCGCCGATGGCTGCATTTTAAGTATCACTTCACATGATTAGGCCCATGCACCATTATCTTAAGAGTAGAAGTAGTGTTTGCTTTCAGTTTCTTTGCTTTCATGCTTGTTTTCTTTCTTGCTTTGCATGTTTAGTTGTCTATTTTCTTGTTTTCTTACTCACTTTGCTTTCACATTTACTTATACTTCTACTTTGCTTTTTTTGTTTATATGCTTGTTTTTTTTCATAGGTTAATTTTGCATGAAACCGTGCACAACTCTTGAAACAAGTTGGGTAAAGTATAAGAGGCCTTGTGCAGCTATCACTGCTTGGTTATCTGTCATCTTGGCTCTGTATGAAGAACTTGTTACCTTTAGTCCATGATACATCGATGGTAAATACATACTGTTCGAAGTGAACCTTGGTGAAAACACAAATGCTTGTGTGATAACAAGTGTCACTTACTCTAGTCGGTTGTTTTTGGGTTAACCTTTGTCATCTCAATAAAGTAGAGTAAGGTGAGGGACAAAACCTTAATAGGCATGTCAGAGGTATATAATAAACTACTTCTTTGAAGGAACAACCCTTCTGCTCTCAATAAGTCAGGATCCTTCTTCCACCTCTGAAATGAATAAGTGCTATGCACAGTTATGAAAATGAAAAATGAAAAAATGAAAAGTGAAAAATTTGAAAAATGAAAATGAATAAGGCAAAAGAAGAGAAAGGTTTATGCACAGAGAGGTGATGCAAGTAACTTTGCTAGGGTATTGACTAGGCTCATTGGCAGTGGAGCAATGCTTGTGTTCCTACGTGACTCTATCGGGGTACTGTCCAGGCCTGCTGGCAGCAGAGCAACACTAGAGATGATACTAAGACTCTGATGACTATATTGCTTGTGCACCAATATACCCTTCAACCCCAATCGAAACAATTGTGTTGACTTGGCTTGGAATGTGTGTCAATCGGCCAAGAGGTTGGTAGATGCTACATCTTAAAATCAAGCAAGTGTGGTAACCAAGACAAAATGAGAATTGAACAATACTTCCAGAGGTGTTAGACTTGCTTTTCACAATCAAGGTCCATTCATAGAGCTGGAGTTATAGCATTGTCTCGCCAAGTGTTGTAGCGACTAAAACCACCCTCCAAAACTTTTCGTTAGCTTCATTTTGGAGCCTCCCTACCAACCTTTCATAACAGCATGTCTTACCTTGTCAAGTACACAAGCTTTATTGATTTTCTTGTAGATTTCCAATCTGTGCATGATATTTTGTTGCATCCCCCTCATAGGTTGTTTCTCCAGACTTGGTCCAGCTGTAGGCTGAGCAGCGTCGTCAAGAAATTGCACAAATCTGGAGGGGAACTAACCTTCCCTCCAAAAATTGCACAATCATGTCTAGTAGCCTGCTGGGCTCCAGAATTGCGCAAATTTTCCAGTCAATCTCCACTGAGAAAATTGCGTAATTCCTCCCAGCAGGACTGCTCAAACCAAAAATTGCACAATTCTGGGCAGCAGTTAGTTGCTCTGCCCAGAAATTGCGCAATCCCTTTGGGCAGCCAACCCATCTCCCTCCCATAAATGCACATTTTTCCCCCTCAGTTGAGCAGACTGTTACATGTCCAGTTGGGTTGATCAGTTCCGGCCGGGACCAAGAAAACTTTACTTACATTCATGGGATGCTTCTTCTCGGAATAGGAAAAGCAACATACAAAAAGCATCCATCGATTTTAGGGAGTTATTTTTAGCAGTTGGAGGTTACATGCAAATATCGTTTTAGAATCTTTCCTCCAAGTGTTGCTTTTACCTAGATTTGTGGCATGCACATCATGAGCCTCAACTTATTTATTCAATGTTTCAAAGCTCACTTATTCACATCGATCTTGGAGCTTTGACATCCCACAACACATCCAGGAGTCTTTGACACATCCAACTCAACTATTCATGGGTAAGTCAGCTTAACTTGTCTTTTGAAGCATTTCTGTCGCTTTTTGTGTTTCCGCTTCTGTGAGTGTCGTTTGCTTGATTTTTGTGAACGTTTGCTATCGTTTACATGCATACTAGCTTGTAATAGCACCATTTCAGTTTTGCATGAAAGGTTGCCGATTTTGTGACTCGCTTCACCCACATGCATGTTATTCTATTTTCTCAATCTTTCCTTCACGGTTTTCATGCATGATCATTCACTCCTGCTTCCACTCAGTATCACCATGCTTCACTTTTCACATTTTCATTCAATTGCCCATCGACAGATCTGGGAAACTTTGGCCTAGACTCTGCTTCACTAAGACGACATTATGAAATCCTGAGAGGGAAGGGTCTGTCTTCCTTTTACAAAATGTGAATTTCTGCCTAGTGACTGTCCTACAGTCCTGCATTGTGCAATTCTAAGGGACAATGACTACTGGCCCAGAAAATTGTGCAATGTAGTCACTGGGTTTGCAACCACTGCTAGCTGAAATTGCTCATTGTGCAGTTCCAGAAGCCATTATGATAGCCTAGATTGCACATTACACAATTCCAGCACCCATCCAGCCTCCCAGATAGCCCAAACTACCTTTTCTGTAGTTATGGTAGCCAGTCTCCCAGCCTCCCAGGAAAAATTAGGCAATCCTTGCCAATTAATCCCTAAGTATGTTGCATGTTGTTCTTCAAGTTTGCTTTGGTTTTAGATGACAGATTTCTTACCATGCATGTCGCTTTGTCTCCAGATCTAGCAGGTGTTCGTCCACCTCTTAGCAGTTCAAGATCAATGGCCTCAAAGAGAGAAGGATCAAAGAACATTGATGGAAGTGAAACTGGAGCAGAATTTGAGCAAGTGTCTACAAGTTTGCTGATCTATAAAGATACCAAGCTAATTGTAGACAAGGACATCAAGCTGAAACGGAAAGAGGTCAATGATGCATTTGTAGGCACATTTAGGGAAGGCCTCGAAGACCGCCAAGTCTATGTGAACATCCACAAGTCTATCTTGTACTCGATTGCATGCATTTATCCCGTGATCCCATGCACAAACATGACACATTTGATTGTCTCGCAAACTAATCCCGAGACAATGACAACGACTAGTTTTAGCAAGATGGAGATTGCTACATTTAGGGCATAGGATTATGATGAGATGTATCATATGTTGAAGCCCATGATCATCATGGAGACTCCCTTTAGCATACCCAGCAACAATGCCAACTCTAGAGACATTTTGAAGAACTGGGTGAAGGAGCCGTCTAAATTTAGGATGACACCAAACCAGGTCTACAAGCCTAAGATAATGTGGAAGGCATATCAATACTTGGTCATCTTTGCATGTTGACTATATGGCCAAGAAAGCACAAAAACCTCCCACAGAGTTGGGTTATCATGTTGGACCAACTGGCAAGAGAAGGAAAAGCATGCAACTGGTTCAACATGTTGGGTCACCAGCTGAAGGAATAGGTTACAAGGGCTTGAGAGCCACCCAGAGGTATACAATCATAAATCTACATGTTTGCTTACATATTGGATGCAATTCGTGCCCCTCGGGAGTTCCTGAACTTGAAGTGGGCATGGAAATCGACAGAGACTATCATGAACACTTATTGTAAGATGTTGTCTGAATGCAGCTTCAGAGGAGTTATCACACAGTTGTTCGAAGGTAGCAATGGAGGCATTGATTGACATAGCTGATTGGTATGCTTCACCATCTGACACCTTCATACAGATGTACAGCGTGGAGAAGCCTCCACATGTTCTACCGAAGTTTACCTTGGACAAACTCATCATGCAGGAAGTATCATATCACATCTCAACAGGATTGATAGCTAGGCTGCACTGGAGGAAGAAGGCACCTTGGCCCGCTCTTCCGTTGTGGATCAGGTTATACGAGATATGGAGTTTCAAGCATGTGGATGTCCAAGCATAGTAGATGAAGAAATATCCATTCAACCTCTGAAGTTACAACTGTAAGACCCACATTGTCTTGTGAAAGATCATTGCACGAGAGTACAGTTTAATTGGATCCATGGGGCATGTCATTGGGTGGAGGAAGACCCATGGAGATATTGTTACAACTCCATACTCAATGAACTGGTCAGCCTCACTGTGGAATGGATAGTGAAGCAACATCCCGTAGAGCACTAGAAGCAGTAATAGAAGCAGGGGAAACATACCAATGCACAACAAGGGAAACAGGAAGATTGTCGACTACATGGAGGAAGAGAAAAGCTACAAGTTCTGAGAAGACCCACTTGTGCATAAAGTAGCTTTTGCAATAGAGGAAAAGAGTCAACAACACGACAAGAGAAACACACAAAGGAAGAGAGAGAAATGGAGAATGGAGGAAACATAGAAGGAGTTGCATGAGTTGAAGGAGCAACTATGGAAGGAACATGAGTTGCGTAGATAGGAGAAGTAGGCATAGTAGGAACAGGTATACAAGGGGGTGAAACTTGTGCAAATAGATGAAATTGTGCATGTATGGATAGTAGACTCATCATAACAGCTGGGATCAGGCATACAGGGTGAACCATTACAGGAGAAATACTTCGCTCAGGAGATAGAGCAAGCACTTGAATAGATGGATACATATATGGAGCAACAAGTGTTAGAGCAAGATATCGACCTCATGCCTCATCACCAAGAGGTTGACCCACTAGCTTCATCGCATCCAAAATAAGAGCAATTCCCAAGCCACCAAGGAGACACTAAGATCCTTGGACATCAACTGGAAGGAGAGATGCACAAAATCTCGTTTGACAAGTCTCAACATAGATTTGTGCAATCTTACAGAGTGTCAACTATGGAGGATCATACATCTCCTATGCAGTTTGAGGAATGAGTGATCGTGTCTGATGTGTGCAAACATCCAATAGCATTGGTCGATGCTACTAAAGCATATGTCGAAGCCATTAGCTCGAGTGTTCACTTCCTCATAGATGAGAACGAGCGAATGGATAAGGAGATACACATGGCCAAGAAGGGAGGAGAATTGGTTACAACATCCACCCGAGCAGAATTGAAAAAGGCAATACTAGATGAAGTATTGTCTCTTGACACAGTGATGCGGGCATTGTATTCCAAGTTTGGTACTGTGCATAAGGAAGTCATCCATGTCAATGGGCGGCAACAATGATGTGCTAGGAGATCACGTATCTTGTTGAACGTGCATTTTGTTGTTGATTAAATGCAAACATGGATGATGATATATAAGTGAGCCCACCTTCATTTGCGTAAGATGATGATGCCCAGAGCAGTTGAGCTGGAGGCATGCATCTAGAGTTAGATCTGGAACTATGAATAGCTCTCGCATCTCATCACTAGTCTACAGGCTTCCCATGCATGTGTATTCAAGAGTATGGATGTTGTTGTGCGTGCACATGGGTTCCATCTATTGGGAGACTTACCGAGCTGAAGGCAAAGGCACAAGTTCAACTAGAGCTTGACTCGTACTTTAACAAGTTGATGCGCATAGCCACCAACCCATACTTGCTAATTAGTGAAGACATCATGCACAAGTATGTTTTTGGTCTAGCCACACTCAAGACAATGATGCACATGATATCAGAAGAGTTGGAAAGAGGAGCCCGAGGAGTGTACCTGGATGCTATGGAGGTAAGAGTTAGGTTCCAGAAATATGTCACCTTAGAGTAAATGGACACCGCCATTAGTTCGCTACTGTCAACCACTGTGAGGATGTTGAAGAGCTAGTCTTCCAACAATTGTCCGAGTCATAGTGATGTCTTGCATGGCTTGCTCAAGCCATTTTGTCTCACACGGGTACATGTGCATTGTAATGTAACGTCTTGTCAAGTGTAAGTTCAAGTGTCGATAGTTGGATGTAATAGTCATAGGGTAGATGAAGAGTCATGAGGGTAGATGAACTATCACAAAGGGGAATGTCAAGGGCCACCCCACCCTTTGCTATAAATAGTCCCTCATAACTCATTTTATAGGCTTTTGGTCAGCGAAGCTTCTGATAAGACTATCTTATAGAGAGCTTGGATAGTATTGTAACGAGCCTTGGCTTCTCCATTGCACATAGCTAGTATATCTCTTTGGAGGAGCAGGTGGTTGTGGCTGTAATGCTCCGCTTTCGGAACTAGTGGTTGGACATGGATGTATTGTATGACTCAAACTTACACTTCTTAATATAACAGACCCAACATGTTTCATGCATATGTTGTATTGTATTTCAGCTATCTTGAGTACTTTAAATAATATTTGTATATGTTTTCTTACACATGTATGTGTAGTTATTTTTGCATATGTATGTTTGAATCTTTCTGAAATGTGATGTTGGTTTAAACATCACATTGGATTTCTAGGTAACTTGCCTTCCATGTTGTGATGCATCTTTGCTCATGTGTTCCCTTCTTAATTCTGTGCTATCAAAGGTTTTCAAGGGGCGCACTCACTTCACCCTTCGTGTGTTAGAGCCAATCATGCACCTTCCTTTACTTACAACATATGTCACACCCTTACTACCAACAAGGACATCTTACTTGCCTCTGTGTGAAATCGTGGTCAAGGCAATACCATACGGCCCACTGTTGGGACTCCTACACCAAACGGTCTGAGGTCTAATTGGGACTTCTTATCGGGGAGATCCCCTGACATGTTGGTAGGTCTAGCACCATCAACATGTTGTAATCCATGTAATATAACATGGAAGTCCATGAGACCCACATACGAAATTGAAGAGTCATGTCAGTTGAAGAGTCATGTAAGTCAAATAGTCACGAGGGAAGTCAAACAGTCGCAAGGGTCAAGTTCAACCTTGGCTATATACACCCCTCATTTGTACATGCAAAGGAATTTTCACCTCAGCTCCTCCCACATAGCCTTGAGAGTCTGTAGTCTTTTCTTTGAGGAGCGAGTAGTGGCTCCAATGCCCCGCTATCGGGGTTAGTGATATATGGTGTATAGATGTCTTGGAACTTTCACTTAATTCAGAATCCCGTTAACAGGCCAACACATTTTCACACATGTATTTTATTCATTTGTAAGACTATTCTTTGGATGGTTGTAATTCATTTTTCTTTAACCTATCTTAAGACAATTGAACTATTTCATTTTTTTTTAGTGCACATGCTATTGGAAATGTGTTGTATCAATTTTTAACATTATCTCGAATGTGCGGACTATTCCGTCGGAGACTCGATAGATTCATTCTTGTAAAAATTTTATAACAATCGTCGCACTCGTGTGGACTATTCGACTGAGTGTTGTACGTGCTATCTGTTCACTTTGTGTTTATGACTAGCCCATCTGTGTGGACTACTCCGCCAGACGCTGCACCATGTCCTACTGTGTTATGTGTCTCTAACAAAATTGGGACTATTCTCTTTCAACTTGAGACTCACTCCCACCCTCTCCCTCTGCAGTGAAAGAGCTTAGACACAAGTTACACTAAGAATTCACCAGGCACACAAACCTCGCTGTTTGAAGACTAAATATACCACTCTCATGTGCTGACAAGAAAGAGCTAAGGCATAAATTTAAGATAATGGAAACTGAGCCATCATACCAGATGAGACTCCTACACCAAACAGTGTGAGGTCTAGTTGGGACTTCATACCGGGGAGATCCCCTAAATGTTGGTGGGTCCAACACCGTCAACAGAACACTACAAATCATGCCTAGAACATTACAAAACACATCTTCAACTACTCATGGGTAGTGAACATAATGAAGAAAATTATTTAGAGGCTTGTTTGAAACCACACATTAAAAAGAGACCTTAGCATGACATCGAACTTTCAAATGACACAAGATACACATGGCAAAACTCTTGAAAAGATAACATCCACAAAGAAAAGGGAAGATCTCAATTATTTCTCTATCGATTAACCTTTTATGTTGTAAAAGAAACATGTCTTTTATTTATAAAGCATATACTTGGATGCAATCTACACACTTATTTTTAATTCATGAAGCCACAACTAGAAGGTTCTCCAACTTATGTAGATTTGAAGTCCATTTATGCATGGATAGATTAAGATAGACTTGATTTTGATAACAACATTACTTATAGATAATTATAAAGCTATTTATTATGCATAATTTATTTATTAAGTGTGCATAAATAATTAATTAATGTGCACATAATTATGCACCGACATCCCCTTTGTAAGATTGACTTGTAATTGATAGGACAAAAGAAGGATTTACATGCTATCCCTCCATAAAGGTAACTTCCTTCACCCTTAGCGAGAATTGAAGATACAAAACTTGGCCTTAGAGCCCATTTGGCTAGGCCGAATGATGGACGTCCCACATTGGAAAGTGTTTGCTGACCAATATTTCTCACCTCCCCCCACAAATTTGAAACTTGGTTAATCCACCTTGCGTTCTTGTGGTGATTGTGTTAGACTTAGGAGTATAGGGGAAATCCCTTTGACTTGACTAGAGTCTCCTTCATGACAGGAAAAATGTCTACCTATTCTCTTGAAAAAAGAGAACTTGGCCTTAGTAAGTGGCTTGGTGAAAATATATGTGAACTAATCTTCTGAATGGAGAAATTGAAAATCAATATTTTGATAATGAAGGAAACAAATTTTTCGACTTAATAATAACTATGACCTCAAATTGAGAACTTTAGCCCTCAAAACCCATATTTTTGTGTTAAAAACACCAAAATGAATTCTTGAATCAAAAAGTGGTGCTACTAATATAACAACATTTTTTAGGGTTAAAATCGCAACATTTTTAAAGCTTATGAAAAAATAACTTTCCTCTAACTTATAATAAAGTTATTGGATATTTTAGTTTTTCCAATTTTTTATGTGGTGAGTGCTTTTGTCTAAAACCCTAGTCATGAACTTGTATTCAACGATGGATTGGGATCAAGAGGGGCTACTCCTCTCCTTCCCCCTCATACCCCTAAAACAGTAGCCTTCAATGTTGTTGTAGGAGCTTTCCCATGTGTGTAGAAAGTCAATCCTGCTTGATTTGCAAAGAAAACAGATGATATTGAAAAGATATCAATGAATGTAACCCAATCATATGATATGGTCCTAAAATTGGTAGATTGGGGTTTGATAAGGTAGTTCACTAGGATTTGGCCATCCCCCATGTCTTTGAATCTATGGATCAATAAGAATTTATGCCCTCTCATTAAGGGGCATCTTCCTATTTCATTTTGTGCTTAAGGTTTTTTCATGTTTCTCTTTAAGGAGAAGGTAGATTGAAATCTCATATTCCATAGTAGGCTGTATTTTATGGGTGCTTAAGGAACATATGTGGATAGGTGGCATCCAAATTTTAATCCTAAGTATGATGTTCCCTCAATAGTTCTTGCGTGGGTCAAGTTACCCCACTTTTCACTTGATTTTTGGAATGAAGAAACATTTCAAAATATAGGAAATGCCCTAGGATGATATATTGATCATGTAAAACCATAGGAATGGATGTTTTCATGTGCATATATATGTGTTGAAGTGGATCTAGATAAGATTTTTCTTTAAGCAATTCACCTCAATCTAAATAAATGGACTTTTCTCCTGAGAGGTTGATTATGATCAATTTCCTTTTAAGTGAAAATCATGCCATGAATATGAGCACTTCACCAAGAATTTCCCAAATTTTAAATATTATCAAAAGTAGCTCGAGGAGGGTGAATAATGGAAAAAATTGAAGTGCAAGTGAGGTCCAAATTGTTAAAATGTAGTATTGAAAACCTCAGAGACAAATGGAGCATGATCAATAGCCCCTCCATTGCCAAAAAAAATGGTTGAGGTGTAGGATTCTTATTTAAGTAAAAATAAGGATATGGGACCTTAAGGTAATAAGTTTGTAGTTTTGGAGATGATGGGAGAAGAGAAGAACAATTAGATTAACAAAAATGAGGAGATCCCCCAAGACCCATCACCTAGTAAGAGTGGTGGTGGTATACTTGAAGATGTCCCTCAAATACAGGATGTGTTTATCAATGTAGGATAGAATATGAGGTGGATTCTTAAGAAGAGGAGGTTTTCCACTCTCCTAAAAATCCAAGAATCCCCTAGGGTCCCTTTTCCATGGGATCGATAGATAAATAATCTGAATGAGAATGATAAAATGGATCCATGACATGAAATTCTAGGAAATGGCCATGAGGAATACATAGTGGATCCTTTTGAAAAACCAAAAGATCATAGCCACCAATGAATACATCATGTATCTATGTCATAATATACATCAATAGGAAGATGGACACATATAAGGGAGGTGCCCTAGAGTAGTCCTCAAAGTACATGAAATGATACATAAATCCAACACAACTTGGGAACGGTGACATATAAGAGTAAAATGTCTCTAACCCAAGGCCTTCTACACAACCTTGATGGTACAAATCTACAATATGTGAATAGATTTGTTGATGTTGGACACTGTAGAAATCACCTTATTACCGGTCATTGAGGTATACCATAAACCGATGTGAGGGGAGCCATCGATAATATAAATGGACCCCAAGGTACCTAGCACAATCCACTGGTGTGAATAAATGAGCTGACATTGAACACTCGTGGACTCGACTGATTAGGAGCCAATGAGGTATGCAAGATTCAAGGTTCTTTTGGTTCCTAGATCAAGCTCCTCAATAATGAGTTGAAGTCACAAGAGAAGATCTATCGAAGGAGGGCCTTGATGTATCCCCCATCAATTGACACATAACATATTGAGAGATGCTATGAACGAAAAAATTCATGAAGTATGACTGACACTGGGATGACCAACACAAAAACATCACAATGAATAAAAATCGCCAATTGAAGTTGAGATATCCCTTGAACATACAATGACACAAAATAAAAGTGACTTGGAAACATTGAATAATGAGCATCACTTTATATCATGTAGCAACATAGGAGACATTGAAGCACGCTCCACAATGACAAGAAGGGTAACCAACCGGAGGATTAGATAGACTCATATGTATGGTATGACTCCTAGGAAAGCTAAAACCCAATTGTGAGGAAACGACATAACCACGTGCCATGTTAAAGAGTAATGTGATTGACGCTACCATTTTGATTGATAACTCAAGAAAATTCCCTTCCATTTTCACTTTTTAGTCTACTTCATAGTCTAATGAGCATGAAAGAGAAGACAAGTAAGCTCAATAGTTCCTTTCTTGTTAAGTTTTAACAAGCCTAAAAAAGAGTTAAAAGGATACTTAGTGCCTTTTAGCTTTTAACAAGCATAAGAATGGCACAAAGGAAGCTCTTCCTAGATGAATGAGTGGTATAAAGGGTAGCAACTAGTTCCAAGCTGACGAAACCATTCTAAGCTAATAACAAGTGTGATTAGATTCATAGAGTAGTACTCCTAGGATGAATTTTTTGTCTAGCATATCTATTCAACTTGATAGTCTGGGACTTAGATGCCCTATTTTAACTTATGTACTCATGGTTTGATGATGTTAAAACTATAACTATATATATATATATATATAATATATATATACTATATATATATATATATATATATATATATATAATAATATATATATATATATATATATTAATATAGATATATATATATATATAGATATATATATATATTATATATATATATATATATATATATATATATATATATATATATATATATATATATATATACTATATATATATAATATAATATATATATATATATATATATATAATATATAATATATATATATATATATATATTATATATGATGGTTTTGATGGTGTGTTCCAAATGATGTCTTCTATGAGTTCATTTTTATGTGCATGGTTTTAATTCTTAATGTGACAAATGGAAATCTACACGTAGTTAGCCAAAGATTCAACAAGCATATTGTAGCCTCTAGGAATATGAGAATAAATAAGATAATCAAAATTTCGTTCCAAGAGACACAACTTCAAATAGTATTGAAGTAACACAGGATTCATCATAGAGTAAACAGAATTTAGTTGAGACACTACAATTTGTGAGTCAAGTTGGACAACCAAGTGAAATGACCTCAATTAAGAGCTCAATGATGGCACTATACTCTGCCACATTATTCGTGATTGGGTGAAGACAAATTCTCCATGAACTCACAAGCTCATTAATGGGTGAAAAGAAAACCCAGGCGACATAAGTTATGTTCGAAATGCTATGGATGGAACTATATACAAAGCCTACATAAATCAGAGAGGTTCTTAACATCTACCAATCAAGAACCAAAAAAATTAGTTATGCAAGGAAATCGTCAACACACAAACTGAAAAGAGACAAAACGTCACACACACTCCTATGCACAATATGTAAAAGAAACCAAGTGGAAATCTATGCATAGTATAGTTTCAAGTAGAGCCCATTATGTGGATTCAATAGTTGATTCCCATCATAATCAACCAACTCATAGGAACCTTTCTTGAGAACTCATTTAACAATATAGGGCCCATGCCATAGAGGTTCAAGTTTACCTGCCCCCAAACATATCATGATCTTGATCATAAACCAGAACCAGGTCACCTTCTGTAAAAATACGAGGTTGGACAAACTTATCATACTATGCCTTGGCACACTTCTTGTGAGAAATGTTGGCAAATTCAAATTAAAGATGTTGTTCATTGAGATGGGTTATGTGTAATAGATGTTCTTCCTCAGTGGGAGTGTTAGGTAATAGTTAAACAAATAGTTTTAAGGGAAAGATCTCAAATTCAATAAGAAGAACAACCTCCACTCTGTAAACCAACTTAAAAGTAGTGAAACCCATAGAGTTTTTTGTTGAGGTTTAGTATCCACAAAGTGTAGAGAAAATAATAAGGTTCCAATTTGAATTGTGATTCCCTACCATCATATGCAGCATAGTTTTCAAGACTTGATTATCATCCCATACTCAAGTCCATTATCTTGGGGATAATAGGGGGTTGAGTGTTCATGAAGAAAACACACTTGGAAACTATCTCCTGCATCATATGATTATGAAAATGTGCACTACTATCAATGCCATTTATTTTGGGCACTCCAAACCTAACTATGACATGGTTGAAAAAGAATAATGTTGCAATGACATGTTTTTTGAAAAGGTTGGCATAGCCTCAAACCACTTGTAATTGACAACAACAATGCTGTAATGGTGACTTCGAGCTAAGGTTGGGTTACAGTGCATGAACTCAATTCACTATTTGGCAAAAGGTCCAACAAAAATAGGCTGAAGTGGAGTAGGTTGAGTAAGCATCTTGCTAGAAAATATTTGTAATATTCCTAATTAGCCATGGCTAATTGGAATATTAGATTTTGTTCAATTTTTGCCTTCTATAGTTATTTGTAAATAAAAAAAGGTGAGGATGGGGGACATAAGTCACTTTTAGAATAAAAAGTGACTTCCTAGTAGCACAACATTGTGACTTAGAGGGGAGCCAAGGGGGCCAAAGGGGGAAGAAAAAATGGAGCCCACGCAAACACATGGAGGGACTGCGCAGGAGGGAAGAAACACATGGCAAGAGAGGAATCACACAGGAGGAGGTGAGCCTTGGGATTGAGAGAGGAAAAGGCTATAAAGGAGAGAGGAGCCTCCTCATTTTGATCATTCTGGTTATGAGCATTTATGATAGTCATTTCGACTTAGAGCACGCTGGCTATTTAGCTAGTCTGCAACATTGTTTAGTGCATTGAGTGTCTCCATTCAGAGATCTCACCCTTAGCCTTGGGGAACTTCGAGTGCTTGCTCGGGCAAGGTATTTCCATTGGCATTCCAGCAGTAGTTTCATCAGCATTTTAGCACTAGTTTCATCAACGTCTTTGAGGAACTGCGCAGAACCCCAAGGGGGTGATTTTTGGGGGTCGACCATTTCAGAAAATATTTTTGGGTTTTTTCTGGGTTTTTTAGTAGAGTCTGATTCCAGAGTTTCAGCATTTTCTAAGGAGGGGAGCAGCCCCAAATCCTCATTCTATTTCCAGCAGTAATAACAACACGACAGTTTTCCAGCAGCTAGGACGTAGATCAGTGTGAGGCCATTCCAGGAAAGCTTTCTGGGTTTTTCTGGGTTTCTTGAGTAGAGCCCAAATCCAGAGTTTCAACTTTTTCTGAGGAGGGGAGTAGCCCTAAATCATCATTTTTTTTCTAGTAGCAACAACAGAACAACAACAACATCCATGCAGAGAGGCCATTCTTGTCATTCCGAGAGTATTTCTTCACTTGCCAGACTATCCCACGAATCTGGTAGAGAACACAACAGACTGATGCACTTATCCTCATCTGAAATTTTAATATCAACAGATAATAACTGACTTACCACAGTATTAAATGCATTCAGATGCTCTGTCACCGAGTCTCCATCTTTCATCCTCAGGTTATACAGCTTTTTCCGCAGGAACAGTTTATTCACCAGAGACTTAGATTGGTACAAAGCCCCTAACTTGTCCCATAAAGCCTTCGCCGTAGCTTCCCCTGATACATTCAACAATACTGAATCTGAGACACACAATCGTATTGTGCTCTTTGCCTTCCGATCCAACTTCTTCCATTCTTCATCGGTCACTCCCGTGGGTTTAGTACTCGGATCTACCGCGATCCACTAATCTTTATCCACCAACAGATCCTCCATCTTGAGTTTCCACAACTCAAAACTCTGACCATTGAACT
>APFE030850287.1:0-22401 GCA_000404065.3 Pinus taeda
GAATTTTCATGCAAAAATACACTTGCCTATGAATGGGTTTCAGATTTTATGAAGATTTGGGCTCCCAAAAGCTCAAAATACATGCAAATTTTGACTTTCTGCCCCTTTTTTGAGTTGCAGAAATCTGCCTTGGGAGAAATGACTTTTGAAGGGTCAAATCAACTCCAAATTCAGAAATTCTAGTGGGGTTGGAAAGTAGACTCATAGACCTTTCCAATGAGCTATCTTGCACCTGATTTGGACACTGGGAAGGCGCTCAAACAGAGCTGTCAATGCGCCCGACCAGTCAAAGTGAGGGGCGCGACCACTCAGGGAAATTTCACTATTTTGACCAGTTCGGCCAGCAAAACACTGTTTTTACTTTGGTTGACTTTTGAGGCATGTAAATGATGGATTTTTGTGTAATTTTTATGGCAATTGGATACTTTTACTCTCCTTTAACACTTCTAGAAGTTTCCTTGATGTAAATGGTAAATATTTAATGCATGGATAGGTTTCCTAAGTTTTAGAGGCAAGTTGTTTTGACTGCCTATTATCTAGTGATTAATTTAGAATTAGTTGAAATAGCTCCTAGGAAGCTGAGCTTGACCCCTAGAGGTGGGGAAAGGAGTTAGATCTTCTATATTATGCCTTCTCTTACTCATTTTCATGGTTGGACTCTTGAGGGAGAAGCTCTATTGTATATTTTACTTGTATCTCTACAATTTGAGGAAAAGGAAGGTCAGGGTTTTGCAGACATCATTGTGGATTCTTGTGGATTATTGTGCTGATGGTGTGTTTCCTACTTGTCATTGTAAGTGTGTTTATGTGTTCCATATCTTATTCTATTGCTGCTAATTAAACAAAAGAAGTGATAAAGTTTGAATTCATGCATGCCATGCTCAGCTTTCAATTTTGTTTAATATTTATGTTTTCCACTATCTAGAGAGGATTCAAAGTCATTGTTTGCCCTCTTTAGCCTCTCTTCTTTTCTCCTTGACCATCCATCTCAGCTAAAGGCATCAGTACAAACTCCTACCTTGCCCCAAAGACCCACCTGCAAAAACTGAGCTCAATCCCCGCACCCTGAAATTGCGCTCCCTCCAATTGCCACCAAAAACCCCAAAAACTTTAAATCAACCCTCCTTATCAGTTTACTAGCCTAATATCAATGTTTCTAATTGGTCAACTCATCCTATTGAAAAATTCACTGAGTTTGACCGGAGAGAGCCTTCTCATACCCCGTAGGGCTAGCTACGAGGTGAAATGGTTTGATGTAGCCTTGAGATTTGTCTATCTCAGCCTAGGTGAAATTTCAAGTGCTAACACAGTGCAGTAGTCCTGGGGGGCAAGAAATGCATATTGTGTAGTTCCAAGAAGCAAGGTCATAGCTAGAGGGATGAGACTACGTAGTGTGCAACTTAGGAGGGGCATAGTGAATATAGGTTTCTCAATCGGGAAGTTTTTCCGAAAATGGCCAAGTGTGAGACCAGTGAGATAGGTATTAATAGTGATGAACTTGTATTGTGATCACACACTTAGAATAATTTGATGAAACTACAACATAGATCATCCAAACACATGAACAAATCATTTCCCTTCGTGCAATAGTTTTACGACAAGTGAGACACTTAAGATAGACTTTGGAACGACCGTGACGACACTTATGCGGTAGTGCTCAGAAGTTTGTGCATGAGTGCGACAAATTCTTACATAGTTATGGAAACACTTAAATACAATGACAAGCCTTTGAAACCATCAGAATAGGCTTCTAAACATTACGCGACATCCAAACATGCCAAAAGATAATAGTTTAGCCAACATGAAAAGGGGAACAAAACACCTCGAGGAGGCTCATGAAATAAGCTTCGGTGTTTGACATAACATTGTACAAGACCAAGGAAGGCTCTGAAATTGAGTGTAAGACAAAATGTTGGGGAGTGTTGCAGTAGCTACAACACTTGGTGACACACCGGTTGAACTCTAGATTCTCTATCTTGGCTAACTTCTTCTGTGCAGGGCCTCAGTTCTCAAGGAGTATTGATTGATCGTATAGATTACTTTAGTCTTCCCACTTACCCCACAAATAGACATAGTCCCCTTTATACCTTATCGATTAAAAACAACATAAGATTCATAATATTATAATGTTTCAAGTTGGTAAGGGTTGTGTAGCTCGCGAGCTTAAGATTTTCAAAGTATAATTTTTCATTTCTAGTGTTACTTCGTCGCCAAAAGGCCTAGACAATGCTCCGATGAAGTCACATAGGATACAAACATTGCTTTGCTGCCATCAAGCCTGGACAGTACCCTGGCAGAGTTGCTTGCTTCACCTCTCTGCACAAGAAGCATTTCTCTTCTTTTTCCTTTATTTATTTATTTTAAAGAGAACTATGCATCGACACTTATTTATTTTGGGGTGGAAGAGGGATCTCGACTTATTGAAAGCAGAAGAGGATGTTCCTTCAGAGAAGCATATACCTCTGATTTAGGTTTTCTCATTTAGATTTTTCCCCTTCTCCGCTTCTACTAGTTGGATAAGCATGAAGACATCGAAGCATAAAGACCAAGTGTAGTCATGAGGTTTCTGACATAGACATGGGTTCATGGTTGGACCAAAAATCTCCCTATGGATGGATCATATTTTCTGTCAAAACTTCATCGGCCAAAATATATAACCAACACAAGGAAGATAGACTGGAGGTTATCCAAATGTTGAAGTGTCACAAGACTCTTTAGACTTCAACCACACACATATTAAGAAGCCAAAACAGGTCCAGGCACAACACTTATTCACATGATGAAAACGAAAGGAAAGACAACACACAACAAGGAAACAAAACTAGAAGACAAGAAAAAGAAGCTAAACCAAAGCATAATGCAAGAGAAAAGTAATAAAAGACAAGAGAGACTAAAGAGAACAACACAGGATGAACGAAATATAAGGAAAACTAGGATGTAGCTAATCCTACTCCTAACCTAACAGTTAGAAGTTTGGGGTCATGTATAATGAAATTTCCAATTGTAATCGTTCCCGACCTACAATCACAAAGATGTGATTGACTAAAATAGATATAAAGCAATGTGCAAGAGAAAAGATGAGAGCTTGAATAATTTTCTCAACAATTTGAAGGTCTCACATGTGGGCAGAAAGATTTGTCACAACCACTACTTTCATCCAATTCACACTCTTACCTCTCTAATGGAAAGCATAATCAGAGAAACCTTAAAGAATTCTTGCGAATGCACCTTCTTCTACGTCATCCTGCTTAATAAGCACGAGAAAAGGATGAAACCTGTTTATTGCAATGGAGCTTGCCGAGTAAGATTTCTCCAACAATTCAATGATTGGATCATAAAATTCATGATGATCCTCTTGAAAACCCAAAAAATATTTGAAAAGATTGATTTTCAGTTAAAGACATGGGATTATAATGAGAATATTGTGAGGGAAAATAGATATGATTATATTCAACAGTCATGTCAAGACAATGAGGACCTCACATAACCATCAGTGGAAATTGAAGTGCCTCACCTGCTCGACAAAAATCTGAATAGTAAGATGCTGAAAGATGAAGATAGAAGGATGTAAAACAACTACCATTTGATATATTGGTGGGAAAATGATAACATGAATGAAAATCATCAAAGGTAGAATAATGATCAGATGATCTGATTAAAGCATCAAATTCCAGTTTGCAATAAATGAAGATAACCAATTTGAATAGTTATGTGAATTCTCTGAACAATCGAACCAAGTTCCTTGCAAGCCAAATGTGACACATTGTTTTCCTGTAACTTGTGACAAACTGTGCAAGCAATGTGATCATGAAAATAATTTAAAAGGGTGTCAACACAACAAATACAGGAGATCAGTTAGGACATGGTGAACGAAGAAGAACTTGATTTGTGTGATAACTCATGAATTCATTATTACTAAAGAGTATTTTAGGTGTGATGAAGAGGGAGATTTGTAAGATAACATTCGCAAGAAAAATTAGGAGTTGACTATTAAGGGATGACTTTGATAGGCATGATTCCTTCAGCCAAGAATAATCTTTGAAATGATCAACTTCACAATTCCATGACTCTATGAGAGATACACATTCCAAACCTGAGTTTGATGTGAAATATTTTCATGAAGATGAATAAAATGAAAAATATTGTTGAATCCGGTCAGAAGTAAAATCTTGAAAATTAGAAAGATCATACCCGAAATACCAAGCATTTTTCAAAATGAAATTTACATTGAGTGAAACCATTCAGAGAGAAGGGTTGTGCAGGAGAAACCAGATCTAGCTTAGTTCAGGGGGCTTACCAGAGTCATGAGATCCTAACATAAACATCAATGGAAGTTGAAGTGCCTCGACTCCCTGATAGGTTCTAGAACTTTCCCTAATTGTAAATTGCATTTTGAATTTTATACCATATCGTGCATGGTGTGAGGATGCCTTCTACCACTAGTTGCAATAAGACCACTTCTCACTAGATGGTAGCCATCTTTGTCACTGGTTTGACTAGATTCTTCAACTTCAACAACCAGATTACTCAAGTCAAAAGGTTCTTCTGATCACAAATTCAAAGATAAATAAATCGAGAAATTTTCGTGGGCAAATTGATTTGAAGAGTTGTCTTCATACAAGTGAAGAGATGATGAGGGTTGGGAAGAGTACTCAAAGATTTTATCGTTTTCATTTGCATCATGGATATTATCACCAAATTGTGCCAGTTGAGAGGTTAACTCATCAGATGATGGACTTGAAGAACATGGAGTACCCTTGTCACAAGTAGATTGTATTCTAAATAGGAAAAAATGGCACAGAGTAGTAGCCCTCGTAGTATCCCTTCATAGTAGTCATCCTATATAACATTATATTTTTATTTATCCATTAGAAGTTATGTGTATGTCTTGTGTTATATTATTTGGAATTATTTTGTGAAATGGTGCCCCCGTATCACTTAAGGGTTCTCTCCAGTAGTAAACTATGATAGTGAATCCCAAAAGAATCTACAAATATAAATCTAGATGATGATGTTGATAGCATAAGCTCAATAATCTAAAATGTAACTAGAAAGGTTCCATTCTTAGTTTCTTCCAATATATAATTGGTAACCTTTTCACTACTTCGCTATGGTTGTACATTTCTGTCGTGTATAACATATTTAACATCTTTGCATGAGCCTCTAGACCACTGTTATCAAGGATGGGAGTCTCCCCATACCAGGGTAAACAACGCTCATTTTGATGTTATAAGGCATCAATTCAAGCCCTTTCACACCATTTTTAGCTGCAGTATAAACAAAAAACCCATATTGAGCGTACAAACTAGCCAAAGTACTATCGAGAACAACAAACATGGGTTGTTGAGCATGGCCTTGGTTTATGCAATGCTTCATCAAGTGATGAGAAACATGCAGAAATTTGTTTTAATTGTGGCATGCAAATATTTAATGGGAAATTTATCTATGTATTTGACTCTTGCCCAACTAGAATTGCAAACAACCAGATCAATAAACCTCCATTAAAATGATTGTTCAAGTGTATTTGAAAGAGTTTCATAGTCACCCACATCGATGGCTCTTGCCATTATTAACCATCCTTTGACTTGTACATCAACAACATACAAAACAATAGATGTTACTTTATACTTGCACCATACATGTCTAATCTCTTAGTAAGATTTTATATCATGTTGAACATGTTTGTATCCATTTGATCATATTCATTTTTTTATGTTGCGGTATATACTTATATAGGCTTGACCGATTTTCTGTTGGGTGAATGTTCAATGCTCAATTTTTCTTCTTAGATGTTTCCCCCATCTTCTAGCATAATATTGAGGCTATAGTAAATTTTCATCTTTATATTTCAATTCATCATCTTCTGTCATACGTAGCTTCAATAGACACTAACTCTTTATTTAACCAATAAAAATTGCTCCTCTAATGATTTATTTGATGATAAATACGTTGGCAATTTGAGTGTTATTTGAAGGTGAACATGTAATATCTCATATTTGTTTTCTCTCTAATGATGGGATGCTCTCCCCCTTAGAGACTTCACATTTCATAATTTCTTCTCTACCAATGATTAGCTTCTTCACTGATTTTTTGAATATTTGTGTGGAGGGTATCTTGAGATTGTTTAGTGTTTGGAAATACCACAATAGCCATTTATGAGTCGACATTTCGAGTCTATAACAAGACTCATCGTCAAGAAAAATGCCTACAGAGAAGGGTGTGCAACATAGGAAATTAATATACAATGGAAGGATGTTAAATATGAAAAGATTCGACCAGATACTAAATTTATTTAAAGAAAATTAATAAAATATCATAATTTTTTATATTAGATTCCTTAATAGGGTAAATTATTATAATTGATAATTAATACTAATAAAATGAATAATTATAATTATAATAATTATTATATTAATTAATATTATTGTATTAATTACTTAATTAATACTAATAATAAATTTAATTAATAATAATAATGATAATAATAAGTATTATTAACCTTATTATCATTTATTTATTTAAGTGAAATTTAATAAGTTATAACTTTATATTAGTTTATTAGCGTTAATTAATATTTTGATAGTTAAAAATTATAATTATAATTATCGGTTATTATTAATTATTAGTATTATTAGTATTAATTACTTAATGAAAATTAATAATAGGTTAAATTAATAATTATAATTATTATAATTATCCTTATGAGCTAATAATTATTATTATAAACTCATTTAGTAATAATAATTATTAATAAAGTTAATAATAATAATTTTAATTAAATTAATTATAAATTTGATAATTATAAAAAAGGGATAGGGATACTATTAGGTTATATTGTTAGAGAAGGCCATGAGGATAAGATTGATAATATTAGGAGGGAATAAGGAGAAAGGTTGCAGAGAGAAGATTAAGAGGGAAAATTGATGAGGAGGAGAGGGACGAAGGAAAGGTCAATTGAGTTTAGATGTGTAGGAGGGGGTAAGGGAGAGAGGTACTAGTCAAGGTTGTGAGACTTGAGTGAGTAAGGGTATCCAAATTCTACTAACATCCATACCTCTGTCTCTATTAAGGTTGCGAGGATGCTTTATAATTTCCCAGGCTTCATGGATCTTACGCTTATACTAATGTTTTTCTTTGGCGATAATTTTTGCATCTTCAAGACAAACCTAGTGGCAAGTTTTTGTTGAGTGTTCTGTAAGTGCAGAATATCTAGATCTACCATTTCCAATGTTAGGGCCATGTTCTTTGATTCTAATCTTGAAGGATCTTCCCATTTTACCAATATAACATTCTCCACATGAACACAAGACCTTATAAACCCCTTTGTGATGGAGGTGATGAAAACTATCTTTTACAGATCTCATCTTTCGTCTGATGGTTATAAGAAGTATCAATATTTTCCTTTCTTAGAAACCTGGACAAGTTATCCATATTAGAAGGCTCAAAGATTGTCAAAGAGGGTATTGTTTCATTTCCAGTTTTAGCTCTTTTGATGGTTTTTATGATATCCTTATTTTTATATCCAATACTAGCAAATATCTTCAAATATTTTATCTCCTCTTCTACATGCTTAGTGTTTGGAATCCTTAATGCTCTAGTGAAGAGGGTTTTAAGCACCCCCATCTTTTGTGTTTGGTGATGGTGCTACTTAACACGAAGGTAGTTATCTGTGTGTGATTTCTTCTTGAACACCTTGTGTCCTAATGGTCGATACTCATTTTTAAGGATGAGAATGTCAAGGAATGGGATGCAATTGTTTTCTTCAACCTCCATAGTGAAATGGATGTATCTAGAGAAGTTGCTAAGGTCATCTAGAAATTTTCTTAACTCTTCATCTCCATGTGGTCAATTCACACTAGTGTCATCAACAAACCTAATCCAGTATTTTGGTTTCAGAGGGTAGGATTTAGGGCTTTCTTTTCAAAATTTTCCATTAAAATATTGGTTACTATAGGGGATAATGGGGACCTCATATCCACACTAGATGTTTTCTCAAATAATTCACATTTGAAGGTAAATAATGTGGAATGAATACACATCCCTGCAAGCTTCGCAGTCTGAGGGTCTGTGACCTCTTTTATCACTTGGATACCCTCATGTAAATGTATTTTTGTGAAGAGTTGTACACCATCAAAACTTAAAATATTATCTCTAGGATCCAACTTCTCCTTATTTATGAGCTCTACATAATGACTAGAGTCTTTAATTTATGATCTAGTTTTTCCAACCAGAAGAGCTAAGGTGCTTGCAACATACTTTTCTAATTCGTATGTGGGTGCCCCTTGCTTCCTTGAGTAGCTTCTCTGAGGCCAAGTTGATTTCAATTTTTCTTTCAAGTCACATGTTGATCATTTTTCTTCTTTTTCCACACTTTAGTGGCCAACCTTCTCTTGCCTTCATTTCCTTTTGATTCAAAGTTCGATATGCTTTGATTGGATTTCATAATATATCTAGAGTTCTTTAGGGTATTTGGTAGGTTGCAGCCTTTGAATTTGTGGCCAAGATTGTTACATTTATAACAATTAGTATAATCAAGAAATGGAAGAAATGTTGTGTAATTTCTTGAGTCATTTTTACTCTTATTTACATACATTTTGCATTCATCAACTTTGTTTCCAAATCTATTGCAAAAATAACAATATCCGTAGAAATCGTTTGTGTACCTAGTTGATAATGGTCTCCTTTGTGTGCTTGTTGGATAATACCTTCTTGTTTGATGCATATTTTTATTAATAGACTCGATTTGACTTTTATTACAATCTGTTGCAAAATGTCTAGGTTCATGCTAAGAAAAACATTTGATATCTTTCAAGGGTCAAAGAATCTCCTTTAGGATCTTCCAAATTTAAGCAACTCTTTCTTTTCATTTTAGTTATGTTGATTTCCATTGTTTGTTTCCTTGCTAATCATGTTACTTGTCCCTTCTCCTACAAGTTATTTCAATGTTGCTTAGTTGTCCTTTGTGGCTTCCTTTGAATTATTGCACTTCAGGGAGACAATATCCTCTTCTATATTTTTATACAATTTATTCTTTTCATCCAATTCATTTCTTATTGAACCAATTTTAGCTTCTAATCATTCACACTCTAGTCATTTCTACTTCAACTAATTGCTCATTAGTTATTATATTTTCCTTCCTTATTCAAGTTGTGTCTTTAGGTTTATAATTTCCCCCCTTGAACTAATGCTCTCTTTCATCACATATTTGCAACAATTTCTTATGGTCTCTACTTTCATTGGAAAGTTTGCTTATTTCAGCCCATGTTGAATCAAGCCTAGCTTGATGTCATCTACCTTTTCTTCATGATATTCAAGTACATTCACGAATGTAGAGGTCTCATTTAACTAAATACTTTCCTTTTGAGAAGCCTTTTTCTTCTTCCTTTTTTTCTTCCGTTTTTCTATACTACTACTACTAGCATATTCTTCATGCATGAGCTGCAATCTATCCTACATTTCTTTTACATATTTAAGGTCTATAACCGTTTCAAGAACCTCATTGTGAAGGTTATTATAAATTGTACATTTTTCTTGAGCATTGAATTTTTGTTCTTAAATATAAGGGGAGTCATTTTAGTATCCTTCGCACACTAGCTTCCATACACAGGGTCCATAAGCTAACAATTCTTTTTTTACCTTATCTCTCCATTCATAAGCATAAGTACACTTTGATAGTCCATGAATCAACCAAATCTACCTTCAAGCTATTAGGCTTACATAGAAGGAACCAACTTTGATACCTATTGATGGAAACTTAAGTAAACTAAGGGGGGGATGAATCCATTTAGTACCTTCATGGACATAGATTTATTTTATTTTCAATGATTTAACTAAACTATTAAAAGAGTATGTTAACGCATTTTGAAAAATAGATTTAATAAGTTAGCAACAAGTAATATTTAAACCAAAACATCACCTCAACACATAAAAACACATATATGGACACTATATATAAGCTGAAACCCATAATGGGAGAAAACCATGACTTAGTTATTATTGTGATGCAAATGAAAGCTCCTACTCCGTTATTACATCTGATTTTTTATAGGCTGCAAACTACACGAGGCTACTACCTCAATCCTTTTGCAAGCTTCAACTTGGCAGGAGCTCCAATTCCCACAAGTTATTTGCAGGCTACAACCCAAAAGAAGCTCCTACCTCAACAGGCTCCAACATGTTTTTATCAAGTTGCGACTTGAAAGAAGACTATAATCCCCTGATACATATAAGAAATAACATGTTGGTTTACCAGATCTATGACTCTGCATAACTCCATCCCTATCTCTACTTCTTCTACTCCTCAAATCTGCTTCACATCAACTCTATATATGTTCCAGGTAACTAATGAACAACACCTCAATCATCTCTCACATTCTCAAACTCTCTAACCATATAATCTTGCAACCTCATACATTTTTATAAACAAGATTTGGTGGTTGTTGGTATTCAAAACATGAATATGAAGTGAAAAGACTTGTCACTTTACATCCCACTCATTTGTTTCACACCTTTTGAGATTTTGAATATTAAAATAAAATAAACACTTCACCAAATATTATTTTCATCCACATGTAATTACTAAATCAATAAGTATAGAAACCATAGCCTTTGCGACATACATTAGTAATACATCATCAACTATAATATAACAAAATCAAAAGCATAACAACATTCTTCATGCCTTTTCCTTTGTTTTTTCCTTATACCTTTTCCTTTGCCTTGCATCACAACAGTCTCTGATAACAAACTAGCTCAATATATTCAATTACATTTCCATAACTAGTGCATCAGAATAAGCATAACTTAATGCACCTCTTGAAACAATTGTGCATACACCAACTATGTTGTGATACTTTGTTGCTTTTTTGTTCTATTGTCAATAGTTCTAGCATATCTAGTATACCTTGCACCCAAACAAAACAAGCATACCAAGCATACCAAGTTTCTTTGCAACCATAAAAACCAAGCCATTAACTCAACCATATCTAGCATACCTTACTGCACCTTTTCCATAACAATATATGCAACATCATCAACATGCAATAAGATTAACATGTAATAACAACATATGAAAGAAAGTTGTTCACCTCTAATGTATAACAGTGATCAACAATAACAATAGTGAAAAATTCAATAAAAACATAAGCATATGCAAGAATTTCAATAACAATAATCATAGCCCCTTCACAACATAGAATCAACATAAGCATAACTCAATCCATCACATTTCCTTGACTTTCACCTCTCTACAACATTCTCTATTGTAACTTGCTACTCACAAGCATCACAACATCAACTGTGCATGCATCAATGAAATCAAAGACCTAACTTGTTGCTACTTTTCCATCACCCTTTGCATCACTCATTTGTATTGCATTCTCATTCTAATTTTCTTTCCTTTTACCTCTTCAATCCAGATCTCTGCTATGTAATGCATCTCACGGAATAATGCATCAAGCTATAACACACATCAACATTCATACCTTTGCAACAACATGACATATTGAGCATACACCTTGCAAACCTCCTTAGATGATCCAAAAACATGACACATCAAGCATATACCTTGTTGTTACTTTGTTGCTCCTAATGTTCCTTTGCCATCAAAGACAACATACATACTCGTGTTGCTCATGTTGTTCCTTTTCCATCAATGAAAAGAATGTCATCATGAATTCCCAAGAGAAATATGTTATATATGAGAATATCCATTATGCATATCTGGAGGAAATAAAGGATATGACATAAGCTAAATAGATATGGGATAGATTACAAACCTTGTATGGAGGAGACAACATGCAACAATAATAGAGAGAAGAAGATTAAAAGAAGAGAAAGAGGAAGGGATCTCAAAATATATAATCTCAATAAGAAGAGGTCAAACACCCTAGTGTGAGTTTTTTTTATCATAAAGTGGAGAAATTAGAAATTGAAGGTGCTTGAGAATCAGTTATGTTGTAGTGTAGTAGATCTAAAGATCTCCCTTGATTAGATCTTGTTTATGGTTTTAGAAGGGATAATTGAGTTTGATTGCAAGAGGAAACAATAATGAAAATACTAAAGAGCCTATAGGATGTAATGAAAACAAAAATATCAGTAAGTAAGGAAAGAACCAATAGATCCAACAGCCAAGAAGAGAACCTACAAGTGCACCTATGTCAAGAGGACCATTCGCTCCTAGGGTTGAAGTTGGTATAATTCAAAGGAGAAGTCAAAACCCCTTATCTCCTTTGATGGACAAGATCGAGTATTACATATGCCACAATTTTGGACATGTTGAAGCCATATGTAGAAACAAACTATTCACATCTAATCAACAAAGTATGAGGCAGTTTGGGCAGCTAAGGAGAACAACAATCTTCTGGTATACAAGTAATTTTATGGTTATTGTTTCTCATGTAATATGTTTGGCCACAAGGTGGTTGATTGCAGATCTCGTGCAAGGATTAGAAGAATGACCTATGAAAAGTAGATATATGACATGTTTACTAGGAAATTTGACCCTCTTTCCTCTTATCATGGTCATTTGAGGTGTCATGCCTATGACAACTTTGGTCACATGTCTATAGATTGCAAGTTGTTTGATTTATCAAATAAGATCAAGAAAAAGGACTAGCAAATCCAGAGTAGGCCTAGCAAAAAGCAAGAGGATAATGTGCATAATAAGAAGAAACCTGCCATAATGTAGAAAAAGGAGCAACGACAAGTAAAATATGGTATCGCCTTATGCATGTTCGATGATGATGATCGATGGTACATAGATAGTAGTTGTTCCCATCATATGTCAAGGGACAAGAGTAGTTTCCTCTCCTTGAGGAAGACTAAAAATGGTCATGTTATTCTTGTAGCTAATACCCTTGCTAACGTGTTGGGAAAAGGAAAGGCCATTCTTGGTGATAGGAAGACAAATTTAGTTGATGTGTTTCTAGTAGAAGGATTGAATAATAACATTTTCAGTGCGAGTGAGATGTTAGATGGATCCAAGGAGGTGATCTTCAATTCTAAAGGTTGTTAAATTCATAAAGAAGGTTCCAAGAGAGTAATTACCAAAGGAATCAGTACTCCAAATAATGTGTACTTATTGAAGGGGAGGGTGATCAAAAGAAAGATATCAAAGAAAGTATCTTCCTCTTTAAATTTTGAATAGAAGAAGAAAATCCCCCATTGTAGGCCATGGATCTCAAATCTATTCATAAGCAATATTGTAGAAGAGGGTGAGGCCTACATTCTCTTAGGAGGAGTGAATGGAAACAACATGTAAACATGAGAAGACATGAGTACGAGTTGTAGCAACAACAACATGGTCTGTCAGAGAGCCTAAATGCATGATTCGGTCCACTAGATCAACAAGAAGGAAAGAAGGTATATGAGCTCATGGGTAGTTATGCATGACATTAGGGTTTCAAGGGTTGTATATCATTTTCGTTTTTTCTTTCACTCATTTCTTGTAGCAGATGCATATATTGAAATCATGGGTGAAAACTAATATGAATCATCTTTATGTGTACTTGTTCATGATCATCATTTACTGATTTGGTTGAATACCCCTAATGTCATTCATGCATAGAAGGATTTCATGTTATTTATGTACTCGCTTATTGGTTGGCATGCATTATAGTGGATCATCTGAATCAGCCATGAATGTACCTTTTGGAGTCATTTTTGTAAGACCTATATGTACTTGTATGACATTGACGTGGTGGTTGAATAGTATTTTGTTGAGACATGCATAGGAGAGAGAGTCATGGTAGGATTGCATAAAAAATAGTCATTTATTTCAGCCATGTATTATCATATAACCCCTATAATTTATGTTCATCCTTTAGTCATGGAGATATTAGTCCATTTTGTGACCTCTTACATATGGAAAGAAGGAAAATGCAACAACAAATTGAATAAACAATAGCTTGAAGAGATGAATGTGGCCCCAATACATGTTCAGTGTGAGCATGTTCAACTTGAGGAAGGTCATTGTTGGCCTTGTTTTCATTGATTTCCATTGGTTGCAAAGTGAGCAACAGATTTCTTGGGTCTTCACAATTATATTGTAGGTGTTGTAGCTTATTAGATATCATAAAAAAACAATTGGCATTAGTAGAGTTCAGTCACTTCCAACATGGTGTATTTAGTGAGGCTTGGCCACCCTTTTCCAGTGATGTCAAAGGGGGAGAGTGCAGTATCCACTAATAGTGAATGAGACCATCCAGTTAGAGGAAAATAAAGATTAGACTGGTGTAGTGGTTTTAGGTTTCTATCAAGGCCAAAGGGGGATATTTTTGGAAGCATGGTGTTGGAATTGATGTCAACCATAGAGAGTCAGCTATCTAGTTAGTCATTGATGTCAATATTTAGATGGCATATGCATGATTTTGATGTTGGATTGATGTGTTTGGGTGCTTAGATTTTAGTGTAGGTTTGGTTGAGGTGTACAAGTGCTACAAAGGTGGCTTGAAGAATCTTGAATCTTTGGCTGCAGATATGGGTTGAAGTTTTTATTTTTCCAAGCGTTACGATGATTTCCACAACCTTAAAAATGGCATGGGGTGACATTGCCACATTATTGTATCCTTTCCATGGCCTGCACATGGAACTTTCTACATTCTACTCATCCTATGCTCGTGGTACTTCCTGTAGGTGTTGAAAATAAAACCACATGCCTATACCACTGCATCTACCCAAGGAATTGTTGTGATCAAGTTGTTGACATGGTCTTCAACATTCACGTGGATTTGGTCATCAATAAGAGTATGAACATATTGATTAGTTGGTTATGGTGATTAGTTTTATTTGGTCCATAAAGCTCTTGATCTGTTCCAAGATTATTAACATGTGGATTTGGTCTACAAGGTGTAGTGGAATGAAGGTGTAGTTTTTTAGTGGTCTATCTAGTCCATTGCGAGTATGTTAGGAAAGCATGTTAAATATTCCAAGCAATGACTAAACAAAAGATTGGAGAGTATGAGATTTAGTTACAGTGTGAGTGCAATGGAGAGGATGAGATTTCAAAATGACAGAATAAGCTCCTAAAGAGCATACCAATGCATTTTATTAATGAGTGAGGCTATGAGTTGTGGTAACTTGATATGCAGAGCGATGAGTATGCAACTGGTGTGATCTAACATGAAAAAATCCAGGGCTTGATTGAGGGTGATTATATATACACGTAATAGTGGCAAATCAAGCATGTTTTGAATTGATTTTTGTAGGATTCAATTAGGTAAAAATGATGTTGTGTGCACCTAGGACAATGTTTACGTGTATGGTGCTCAAAGTGTTAAATCCTATGTTGACTATAGTTATTAGTATGTAAATGCTATGATGGTTGATAATGTTTTTGTTAGGCCCCTATACTACTAGTGTAACCCCTTATTGTTATTAGTACAACCCACTTATTATATTGATGTACCCATGTAGTGCCCATATTGTTACTATTGTGCCCCATAGAAGCCCACTATTGTTATTATTGTGCCCTTACATTATTATTGTTATGTAGGCTCTGATTATGTTATGATCCCTTAGACTCCTATATATAGAGAGGAGGTCTTTTCATTTGAATCATCCAGGAATTTTTCATTTATGTAATGTAAAGGAGGTTGCCCCCTCAAAGAGGCTGAATTCTAAGGCGTGGATCTATCTTTTCTATGTTCTTCTTGAGCTAGTTTCATAACATTTGGTATCAGAGCTTTGGATTCTAGGGTTTCACTGCTCCAAACAGGTCATCGTGGCATGTTCGCTATAACTTTTTTTCTGCAATGTTTCAGAATCTAAAAATAAAACCCATTTGAGAAGACATTGTGCTGAATCTCAGGTCCGAAGCTCAGAGCTTTTCGCACTATATTGTCAGAGATATGATCTGAGGAAGTTGGTCCTTTTGAAAAATCCTGAATTACATTCAAAACAGGCGACCTGGGGGAAATCATCATAACTTTCTCTCTGAGCATCAGAGTGAAATTTCGTAAGAAGTTATAGAAAGAGGACAGACTGTAGTTTCTTGTATATAGTTTTCAGAGCCAAAGGTCAAAACAGTGATACGTGACACGTTGTACAAGTTCGCTCTACAGAATTAGTCTATAATCAGGTCATTTTGGGAGATTTGACATAACTCTTCATTGGAGAATCCAATTGGGGTCAGAATGGTGGAATTGGAAAGAGGACGTAGAGGACTACTACAGGTCGTAGTTTCAGAACTTAAAGATTTGAAAGTACAGAGTTATAGTCATTTCAAGATCGAGCTCCTAAAATCAAGAAAAAACAAGATGAGGAAGTTTGATGGCAAGGATCCAGTAAATTGGATACGTCACATGGGGCAATATTTTGATCTACATGGTGTACCACTGTTACAAAAGGTATGTATTGCATCTTCATATTTAGAACCGGATCAATTTTTATGGTATAAAGGGCTTTGTTCCCGTAAAAAACTTGTTACGTGGTCAATTTTCACGGAGGAAATGATAGCACATTATGAGGATACAAAGAGCAACACCTTCTTTAGAGCAACACCACAACAATTGGAAATAGTAAAAGGGCTTTTTTACATATTGGAAAGTAAAATTATGGCAACAATGAATTCTACCCCTCAAAGCTATGAAGATGGAAGTGTTGTTTCTCCTAGCCTTCCACAACCTACAAGGGTTACACCACAACAATTGGAAGAAAAAAGAGAAAAAGGGCTTTGTTACAATTGTGATAGCAATTGCACTAAAGGTCATAAGTGTGCTGAGAAGAAATTATTTTACATAGAATATGAAGAGGAGGAAGAAAAGGATAAAGAAACATCAAAAGAAGAGGATATACGCCAGGACCCCACCCAAGAGAAAGAAGAAATGAATCAGACCATATCTTGTAAAGCATTGGCAAGAATTACCACTCCTCAAACTCTCAAGAGAGAAGGACATATCAAGAAGAAAAGGTGCAAGAAGTAAAAGATCACATCAAGAAAGAAGAAATGAATCCAACCATATCTTGTAATTCATTGGTTGAAATTACCACTCCTCAAACTGTCAAGATAGAAGGACATATCAAGAAGAAAAATGTTCAAAAAGTGAAAGATCACGTCGAGCATCAAGAAATGAATCCGACCATATCTTGTAAAGGATTGGAAGAAATTACCACTCCCCAAACTCTAGAGATAGAAGGACATATCAAGAAGAAAAAGGTTCAGGCAGTGAAAGATCACATCGAGCATCAACAACAAGTTCTCCAACTTTTAAAGGATAACGCCACTTCAGTGCAAAATCAAAAGAAACAACGGGTAGATCAACATCATAGTGAAAAAAATTTTGATGTAGGTGATTGGGTATTTTTACTGCTACATCTCAAGCAAGCTATTTATGAGAAGGAAATGTTGGCAATACTACATCCACTTAAAAAATGGCGACCTTACCGAATGGGAAGACTTTTCAAGGATGAGGATGTGAAAGCATTGTTTTGTGCTATTTCTATTATCCAACCAAATTGGATAAACGAAGAAAGGGATGAATGGAAGAAGGATGAAGAAGTATGGCCACTTATTCAAAAGTTGCAAAAGATCCCAATTCAAACAATATTGCCAAAAATTTAAGAGGAAGGAAAAACCATATTGGAACCTGGAGTAGTTCACAGAAACAAGAACTCGAAAGCTACGAAATCGATCAATTTCAGAGTATCTCATCAAGTGGAAGAAGTTATACACTGAAGATCCACATGGGAAGACAATAAATTAAACAGAAGCAATCAAGAACTACTCAGCATTGAGAACAACACTTTTTGAAGGAGAGGGCCAAGTTTAGGCCCCAAATACACAAAGTGTAACCCCTTATTGTTATTAGTACAACCCACTTATTAATTGAATGACCCATGTAGGGCGATATTGTTACTATTGTGCCCCATAGAAGCCCACTATTATTATTATTGTGCCCTTACATTATTATTGTTATGTAGGCTCTGATTATGTTATGACCCCTTAGACTCCTATATATAAAGAGGAGGTCTTTTCATTTGAATCATCCAAGAATTGTTCATTTATGTAATGTAAAGGAGGTTTCCCCCTCGAAGAGGCTGAATTCTAAGGCATGGATCTATCTTTTCTATCTTTTTCTTGAGCTGGTTTCATCACAATTTTGCAAGAATTTTTTTTGGTATATTTTTGAGCCTAGCATTATATGTATCGTTAACCAAAGTTCTACTACAACATTGATGTCTACAAAAAGTGAGGCTTTATCAATCATGTTGCCATGTATTACCTCTAAATCATGTACTATCTTATTGGGTTGAGGTTGGTGTATATAAGGTTGAGGGTCTGTCATTTAGTTTATCGTATTCAAAGAGTATGTTGCTAGCATATTGTCTATAGTGAATTTCATTATAGGTTGTTGTATATGAGAGAGATTATGGTTGAGTAAGTTTGTTAATGGATTTTTGTTGCACGTTGCTAAATTATTTTTGAGTATAAGAAAGGATTGGTGAAGAGGGTTATGTTGAAGAGGTATTTGATGAGTTGTTGATTGTGTTGTAAGAGTCTCTTGTTTGTATTCAATTGGTGAGCATAGAGTTATATGTGGTTCCAATATAAAAGTTTGAAATGTGGCCTACAATGTTTAAGATGAGATCATGGGACCTAGTTTGAAAATGAATGAAATTTGTTCCATGAGATTTTGAAGTTTAGGTCCTTTAGTGGGAAAGTGGTGGCTTTCAAATAAGAAATGGTTTGTTGTTTAGGGAGTGGTGGCTTCCTTCGGGTTGTGGCCTAAAAACTTGGAAGTGGTGCCTTCCCCAGTAGGTGGTGTTCTAGGAAACTATTGGAGGATGGGTCCTGCATCAGGTGGTGACCTGCATAGTTGAGGAAGTGGTGGATTTCATTATGTAGTGGCTTGGAGTGAGTGGTTTCTCACGTGAATCACAAGTTGGTGCTTGCACACTAGTGGTGGCTAGGAATATGATGTAAGAATAATATTTTACTAATAAGAAGAAGAAAGTGATAAAGGAGATGGTGGTTTTTCTCCTAGAAGGGTTTCCGCCTTATATCTTGTCTATGTGTGTTGATGTTTATATGATGATCATGATTTAATTGTTGTTGATTATATTTGGTGTTGCTAATTACTAATTTAGTTGATTGTGAAAGAAAAGGGTAAAATGTTCAATTGATGATCCATACTACACAATATTGATTCACCCCCCTTAGTATTGTCAAACTCCCAACAAAAGCGAGTACTCCAATGAGTACTCTATAAAGGAGGATGAGCACCCATGGGAAGTAATCTATTGATACTACTAGAAGGCAAGATCATCGAAGAGGGAGAGAAAATGGCCACATGCCAAAAGAACTTAAGAAGTCCAAGCATCCTACATTTAATGGTGAAGTAAAGAAAGAAGAATATGCCAAGGCATGGTTGCTTGGGATGAATACATTTTTCAGAGTTCACAATTACTCTAAAATATGAAAGAAAAGGTGGATACTTTTATCCTTAATCGTAAGGATGAAATTTGATGGGAGGATTTAAATAATGTGAAGGGCATCAAGAAGGAAGAATTTTCTTGGGTGGAATTTGAAAAATATTTTAGAAGAAAGTACCCATCTCAGAGGTACTATGACAATAAGACGAAGGAGTTCTATGAACTCAAGCTAGGTCGAATGTCAGATAAAGAATGCACCACAAAATTTTTGGAACTATTGAGGTATATTCCCTACCTCAAGGACAAAAAAGAAAAAATTCGAAGGAATGTCAGTGAGTTTCCACATACATTCAAGGACCAAATTGAGTTTTATGAACCCCAGACTCTTGATGACACAATCAAGAAGTTAAAATATTGTTATGAATAGCCTAAGTGTAGGCTAGAGTATGGGGCAAAGTGGAAGTCAAAGAGTAGCCTCAAATTTAAAGAAAAATGGCCCAAGAAATTGAAACAACAATCTATGGGAAAGGGAATGAGCACAACCATGATTAATTAGAAGGAACCCCAGTAGAGGTTCAATGTTAGAAATAAGGGTCGATTTACCCATACTGGGGGATAAGAAAATAATGGATATGGGAGAGAAAATCTACAATGCTATATTTGTGGGAAAAATCATTGGAAAATGAATTTACCACAATGAAATCATGATGGGCCGAGAGTGTACAACACCCAGGAAGCCAAATAATGGCAATAGCTTGTTGGAGCACCTAGTCCTAAAGCAGTTCAAGGATGTTTTTTCTTGAGGAAATCCTAGGATTGAAACTACATTGGGAAGTGGATTTTTCAATTGAATTAATGTATGTGATAACACCAAAATCCAAACCCCCTATCAAATGAGCACCCTGAAATTAATAGAGTTGAACCTACAACTCAAGGAAATGCTAGACAAAAGATACATTAGGCTAAGTGTGTCACCTTGGGGAGCACCGATCTTGTTTGTGAAGAAAAATGATGGAATTCCTAGGTTGTGCATAGATTACAAGAAACTTAATAAATCCACCATAAAGAATTGATATCCCTTGTCGCGTATTGACGATCTATTCGATTAATTGCAGGGAGAAGCAATATTTTTCAGATTGATTTGAGGTATTAGTATCACCAGGTGTACATTAAGGAAGAAAATATTTATAAAACTACATTAAGGACTAGGTATGGTCATTATGAATTTGTGGTTGTGCCCTTTGGGCTTACTAATGCACCTGCAACCTTGATTTGTCTCATGAACAATGTGGTTATTCCTTGTTTGGTAAAATTTGTGTTAATTTTTTTTGATGATATATTAGTATATTCAAAGACCAAATAGGAGCACAAATATCATCTAGTTGTGGTGCTACAATTTTTAAGGGAGCACAAACTTTATGAAAAAATTAGCAAATGTGAGTTCTTTCAACATTTGATCCAGTACTTGGGACACATAATATCAAAGGATGGCATGGAATTTGATCCAGAGAATGTCAAAGAAATTATGGAATGGGAAAAACTAAGGAATGTGGCAAAATTTATATCATTTATGGGGTTGAAAAGTTATATAGAAGATTCATTAAAAAAATCTCCAAGATTGGTTACCCAATCGCAACCTTGCAAATGAAAGGTCACAAATTTGAGAGGATAGTGGAATGTGGTTCAAGCTTTGATCAACTGAAGTATCTATTGACCCATGCACTGATAATAATAGACCCAAACAAAAACTTCGTGGTATGCATAGATTCCTATAGGGAAGGAGTTGGTAGAGTCTTCATGCAGGAAGGCCAAGTGGTATATTATGAATTTGAAGCACGAACAAAATATTATGACCCATGACTGGAATTGGCAACAATTATTCATGCATTGAACATGTGGAGGCATTATCTCCTTGATATAAAATTCACCTTTATGAAATCATGGAGGGTTGAAGTATTTGTTCAATCAACCCAAATTAAATGCCAAGCAGGCTAGATGGCTAGCCATAATTAGTGAATTTTATTTGGAGATTAAATATATCAAGGGAATAGTTGTTTATACACTCAATAGAAGGATGCAATTGTCTCATATATTAGTGATAAGCTCCTACATGGATAATTTTAAAGAAAAAATTAAAGAGGTTGGGAAACAAGGAAATAGGTATCAACAAATAAATGAAAATTTGCAACAAGATCCAAGAGTGAGGAATAAATATTTCACCCTCTCTGAGGATGGGCTGATAAAATTTAAAAATAGGGTGTATGTGTCAAGTGAGCATGACTTGAAGAACCTCATATTGAATGAGTTTCACATAAATCCATTTTTGGTCACCTAGGATATCAAAAGATGTTAACAACCTTGAAGAGGTCATATTGTTGGCTTGGAATGAGAAAGGAAGTCGTTGATTACCGATTTAAATGCATAGTATGTAACCATCAATTTTAGCGACTACAATCACCCTCCAAAATATTAACTATGCTTCATTTTGGAGCCTCCCTTCTAGATCACATGAGCTCATATTGCACTGATCTAGGTACTTGTGGTTTGATTGAGCCTCATCCTTTGCATCTTGGCTTGTGTTTTCTTACTTGGTTTACTATCTAACCCACAAGCCGATCTCTTGACTTGGTTTCCATATAGTTCTGAGCTTGCCTTAGAGAACTTTGTAATCCTTGAGGGTAACCAACCTTTCCCTTGGGAATTGCACAACCCAAGTTGACAATGAGCCTTGACCTTAAGAATTGTGTAGTTCTAGTTGACAGCTAGTCTTCAGCTAGGAAAATGTGTAAAGCATGAGATGCAACTCAGAGCTACTCAACCTAGAAATTATGCAGAAGCCTTACGCTCATAAGCTACCTAGTGCATGAACCAGAGAGTTGCCCAGTTCCTCCCAGAATTGCGCAATCTCTCTAGGAAATTCATGGCATATTTTCCCAAAAAATCAAAAAGCAAAAATCGAAATACATCCCTATAAAATAGGGATCTCTTTCTAGCATCCCGAAGGAGGCACTTGATTTATTTTTGAAACCG
>APFE030850291.1:0-10308 GCA_000404065.3 Pinus taeda
CCCAAGTTGGACCCACCCCCAACAAGCAAACTCACCAAAAAAAAAAAAAAAATTGATTTTTTTGGGCCGTGCAGCGCTTTTTCCTGAAGCGTATGCTTCGCCCTCCGAAGCGCCACGTTTCGTACGGCCGAAGCCCGGTACGAAGCGTGCTTCGGAGATTTAGAAGTGCGATTCGGAGGAAAGCTTCAGAAATTTCCAGGAAGCATCCAAAACAGGCGGAAGCGCGCTTCCGGGGATGCTTCCTATACGAATCCGCATGGGATGCGCTTTGGGCCTTAGAACCGGGGGCAGGGGACACTTCCTTCAACATTGGCCCAACGACATGTATTATTGATCATTCGACCTCTTGAGAGGCTTATTCTTTATTTTATGAGCTAGTTTGGTGGGCTTGTCACCGAATGTTAGTTGTTTTGCACATTGTTTTATTTTAGGGGCTAATGTAGGCCCAAGTAGCTAAATTGAACTCATTAGAAGTGTATTAATAAAAGTGATGAGGATTCGTTTTAGCATCATCACTTGGATTTGGAACTAGTATCTCTTTATATATTTTCAGTATCCTTCTAGGAGGATGAGTTTTTGGAGCATGGAATGAGTTTTGGTGTTTGGATAATTTTCATAGGTCTTGGAGCTTCTTGATCTCAAGTTTTTGGATGGTTGGATATATTCCTATACATGTAAGTACATTTGATTGCTATTATTTCTTTTTAATTTTGTTACATACATTGTTGTTGGGATTTCGCTATATTAGGGCTTATTTGCTGCATCTCTTATGCGAAGTTGTGGAAATTTTGAATTTGGATAGTGAAAGCTTCATGTATGGGCCATGTATAATGAATGAATGCTCCTAGGGATGTTTCATTACTGAAATTCATCTTAACAAGCCATTTACCTTGCAAAATGAAGTGTAAAGTCTTTGAAGTTGCTTTTGTTGCTGCCGTAATGCCAAGCGAAGTTGTCTTTGAGGCCTCCTCGACCTAGAAAATTCAAAGGTCCATAGTCATAATTCTACCTGACACCAATCTCCCCAAAGGATTAGGCATTGGTCCACCCAAAGGTGATCACCTTAAACCTATTTTACTTCTACCCTTTCCTCTTCTCTAGGTCTAGTCCTCTAGGTCACCTAAGGTATTAATTATTTCACGATCTAGCCATCCAAATACTTCGCTTTTTGGTCCACAATTGCTCTGGTGTGTCCTCCTCCAAATTTCATGAGATTCCAATGGTGGGATCTTGAGATATCGCAAGCCCTAGCTCGAAGACCAATTCTTTCCCTTTGTTTCCCTTAGGATAGAAACCTCATTGGGATCCTTGCATTTCCTTTCATTGAAAATTCATTCCTTGATCCCTTTCCCCTACCTAATTAGGTCAAGCATATAATTGGCTGCGAAATCCTATCCCCTTGACCGAACCTCGGGTCCACTTGGTCCCATGTCGTCCCATGCACTATCAAGGTTAATTCTTCAAAGATCATCTGGAATCCAAGTTTCCACAAGAATTCGAGGACTTAGGGATCTCCTTTATAAGACACATACTCAAAACCTAACCCTAGAAATTTTCCCCAATCCCTTCCTAGAGAGCCTTCCATCTTGTCTTCCAAGACAAGCAAGCCACATATTTGAGCCTCTCTTGTGAATAGGCTTCCAGGATCACCCCTCTCCCTATCATTGGTTCGTCCATTTCGCGATCCTTATAATAACGGGTCTCCTCCCATCGGTGAAAATCTGTAAAGAGTAGGGAGCCTTAGTCGAGGTGACAGTGGGTTATTGCTCATTGTTGCCCTTAGCCTAGTAGTAACCCTTCAAGGATCCCCTTTTGGGATCCCTACTAGTTTGAGCAGTAGTAGTGACCTTGGTCTTACAATGGTGATGAAATACATTGCAATGATTTGTATGTATCCTTGTTGCCATGAGGGGTAATAGGTCAGATCCTCAAGGGCTAAAAACTGAAAATGTCTAGATCAAGATGAAACCTATTGCAATTGTGAAGACAATTTAAAACTCGTTGAAAGATTAGTAATGACAATAGAGACATCATCCGAATTTGAAGTTTCACCCTTTGAATTTTCTTAAGGAATAGGAAAATTAGAACTACCATCAACTTTATCAAGGGCAAGAGAATCCTCCTTTTTGCTGGAATACAATGAGAGATCCATATCTGGATCAACAAATTCATCATCAAGATCCAAATATTCAATTGGAAAACTATGATGGTGTTCTTCTGTGCTTGGCACATTTCCCTGGTTTTCTTCATCAGCTGGAGCATGCTAACTAGCCATATATCCTTGATTTATTGTGTCAAGGAGTCGCTGCTCCTCTTCACTATTGGGAAAATCATCGCCAACAGTGACTTCTGTGGTATTTACCTCTTTGTTGTGACGATGGAGGTCCTCACACTCATAACCAATGCCCTAATTTACAGCCTAGAATTCCTTCATAGTTTCATCATTTGCTTGGCAATTTGGGAGACAATGGTCTCCCATGCTTGTGGTTTCTTCTGAATCACCCCATTCCTCTTCTAGTATATGAAGCTCTAGAATTTCGTTGGGAATGGAGAAAATTGCTTGCCATCTTGCTAAGCGCTATAATGCATTTCTCGTATAGCAACACATAAAGTGTTCGCATAGCGTTTTTATGCAAGTTCTGGAAGGAGCATGTCTATAGGGTCTCCTTGATAGTTTTGTAGCGCCATATCAAATTCCTTCCTCTGTTCAACACAACAACCCACTAGGAAGTCCACATCGCTACAATCCTCTACCAACTACTGACAAAACACCCTATATTCATTAACATTTTCTCAAAGTGCTTGGGGGTTTGCTTGATTCAAAATCTCTTTATCCTCTCAATCATCATGGGGATGATCAACTATGGCTTCTTCTTGCTAGGCTACATCTTCATTTTTAGCAGTGGCTTCAACTAATCTAAGTTTAGTAGGGCCCAAATGATGATTTCTTTTCCAAGCCTAATTTAGGGCATTTGTATACCCCCAAAATCTTGGACCATCTTTCCACCCATTTGATGGGTTTTGGCTTGGATATTCATTGATATCTTCAACATGACTAGCTTCATATATTTCATGCATATTTCTCATAGCCATATTAACAAAAACGATACAATGCTGAAAATAAGAGCAACTTCATACATTTTTACAATGAATTTGCCATGGTGCGCTTCAAATGCCTTCACACAGGTGTTTGCCTCACAGTGCAAGCATCAAGACTTCAAAATCTTCAGAGAACAAGGACTTCATTCTTTTTGTGGAGTTGCAAGATGAGTAGATTTATTCTTGACTTCAAGATGAGCTCATTCAAAGAAACTAAAGCTTAGACCTCAGATTAAGAGGAGGACTCAACTCCTCCTTGGCAACTGTGCCAAAAATGTTATCGCAAAATCTAGCACCCTCGTGCTAGGCCACACTAGATTCTCGACAACAATGGGATCCATGACCATTGTCACCTCAGTGGTGAATTCCCCTGTTTTTTTGTGGGTGGATCTTATCCCCATAGGGGAGGCTTCACTTGCAAGTCTTATAGGTTACATCACTAAGGGATCCTATTGAAATGGTTCTTTAACGAGCTTGCAAAATTTTCACCCCAAAATAATTTTCAATAAAATATGGCTTTGGGTGAAATGAAATAGCTAGGTCAAAAAAACTAATGGCTCAAGGTAGGATTTGGAGATACTCAAATCGATGCCAAACACATGCCACTTTTAATTTATGATTTAAAAAAGGGTATAAAGTGATGGAGAATGAAGGACGAGTGTCGTGGCCCTTTACTAATTTCCAGGCATAAGGAGTCAAACAAGGGGCGGGCCAATAGTTAAAGACCTTGGATGGCATGGGGAGGAGAGAGATAACCTATCGATCCAAAACCTAATGACTTGCCAAATTAGCAAACTTACGGTCAAGGAATGGAATCTAGTTTCCTTATGGATACTTGATGACAAATTTTGCATATGAAAAAAATGGCGTTCATAAAAGATGTTGCAATTTTTAATATGGAACATGGCAAACTTGAATTCAACAATCGTAGCAAAATGGAAAATCATACTCACAATAAAATACCACAATTCATCCAAACGTCAATTCGTTAATCCAAAGAAAGTTCTACTATTCAAAACATATCTTCCCCATGACTATTCGCCTCATTTCAAATATTCAAAGCCAAAAAATTTAGATTGCTGTGGGATTTCTTCCCTAAAAGTCCATGTGTAAATGAAAGGAGGTGGACCTCTATTTATAGAGGAGGGGCTCAACTTCCCTCATAATAAAATAATAATTCTCTAAGCTAAAATCCCCTAAATTAGTTTAAGGAGGAATCCAAACGCCCTTTACAATTAATTAATCCAAAATATTACAAATGTGGGGCTTCTAAAGACACATGTACAAACACTATGGGCATGATCCCAAAAACATGACCCATCTCCCTAAATGTAAGGGAAAGAAAGAGGGTGTTGGTGTAGCATCCAACCTCCAGTGGCCCTTCAATCACATGATTTGCTCCACAAGTCTCTCAACTTGCTGTCCCAAGGCCCCCCAAAGTTGGGCACACAACCCCAAATGGTGGATAATCCATCAAACCATTCAATAGATGTCCAAAGGCATCCTTCAAAGAAGGTACAAGGGAATCAATTGTCCTTTTCCAAATGTGCAAGTAATCCCCATTTCTTATACAAATAATACCTTTAATATTTACTTCAAACTTTGAATAAAACTTCTCCACATGCTAAGCATATCATCTCCTTAATTAATAGATCTATAAGTTGGCTAGAACCCCAAACATGGGTTTGAAGTCGGCTCCAACTCTAAAACAATTTTGAAATGATAGGTAAAGTATTTCCTAATTATTATTGCTTTATTGCATCAGTTGATGCTATTTCCAAACTATATATATATATATATATATATATATATAATCAACCCTGATATATTATGTTTGCAATTGATGCAAAATCTAGAAAATATTTCTCACAAATAAATTCCGAAATTACTTTGAAATAAATACAATGATATTCTAACCTAGTAAATTTACATGCAACACTTTTTCTTTGCTTTTATTAAATCTGGAAAACAATGGGAAATACCCATTGAGAAATACATAGGGAAATTATTAGCTATTCGGGAAATCTATGACATGATTCCCAAGGAAAATCCACCTAGAAAAACTCAGTCTACTAGTGGAAAATTTGGCATGTTGTCGAAACTGGGCCCTGCACTATTGTACGACCTGTCTCAACCACACGTGTGAGTTGTGGCCTCCCTCTGCTGTTGAATGTGTGAGTTGTGGCCTCCTCTCAACCACAAGTGTGAAACACTACCAACAATTCAACTGCTTCCTTGTTGTCTCAGCCTCCCTCTCTCAATAAATTCCTTCTCTTATCTCAATCAAGTCCAACCATCCTCTTGGGAAAATCTCTCACTCAAGCGCTCAACCAAAAAAATTGTCTTTCACCTCATCATTAGGTTTAATGATTTCATTATGCCAAATCCATAACCCTAATCTCCTAAATGATCAATGTCTAGGAGTAAATCCTAAGATCACTTGAGATCAATTGTTGAGATTATATTGTCTAGGTCACTTAAATAAACTTACTTATCAATAGACTTAGGCCTAATAGCTATCAATAATTAGTTATTGAACTTTTACTAATTTAAACTTAGGAGAGAAATAAAAAACCACCTACATCTCGCATGCAAGCACCGAGGGAGGAAAATCAATGTCTTCCCCATGCCAAGGCACAAAGCTAGAAGAAGACCTTTTGGGTTATAAAAATCAACACTCCCTCCTAGCTAGGAAGGGATTCTCCACCACCCCCAGCTTGTCCCTGTAAAACAAGAACTTCTACTTTATTAAAGGCTTGGTGAAAATATATGAAATCTTCTTCCTTGAAGGTATGTATTGCAATCTCATAGTACCTCTTTGGGCCATGTCTTTGTTCAAGTGATACCTGATCTCTATGTGCTTAGACTTATCGTTAAGAAATGGATTCTCCAAAAGTTTGATGCAGCTTTTGTTATCGTAGTGTATCATGGTAGGTCCCATCTTGAGATCAAATAAACATATTAGCTTCTTGTGACGCCTGATGGCCTCACAACTCACTAGACTTGTTGCCATGTACTTTGCCTATGCTGAGCTAAGTTCCACTGAATGCTGCTTCTTGCTGAACCGCGAGATCAATGCTAAACCCACGCTGAAACAACACCCAAAAGTAGAGCTCTTGTCTACTACACTTCTGACCCAATCAATATCTATATACCCTTGCAATTGTACTCCACCAACTCTAACATACTTCATTGTAAAACCCACTATACCACAAAGGTATCTCAACACATGCTTCACTGTCGCCCAATGAACTTGCTTTGGCTCCACCATAAACTAGCTGAGTGTATTCATTGCAAAGCATAGATCTAACTTATTGTTGACCAGATACATCAAGGACTCAATAAGCTGCTTGTACAAAGTGGGATCCACCAAGTCACTCTCAGAAGCATTAATCTTCCTCAAGTTGGTGATCATGGTTGTAGACATGGGCCTTGTTCCCCACCATTTTGTGGGTGATATCCCTATGAGAGATCTTTTCTCCAAGATGGTCCTTAGTTGGCAGCCAACAACCCCTTGCAGTGACAAGCTAGCTTGTTGTGCCACTTTTCCGCCACCCGAGCTAGCCATGTGGTCCCTCACCCATCTGTCATGATCGTATGTTTGAAGGTAGGCCCTCCAAACCTCAATGTATGCCTTGTCAATTGGTGATTGAGTATTGTAGTTTTCTTATCATGGACACTTCTCAACATGGATTAATGGGGGGATTCAATGGAAATAATGGGCTAGGGCTGTGCTCTTGTCCCCTAGACCCCTTTTGGATATTAGCCTAGCATTCTAGTCCCATCGGATCTCTTTTACCGACCATTTGGTTTTAAGGATGGTATTTCATGGGAAACCCTGATTTTGGTTGTGTGGTCCCACTCCTTCATTCCACATATATTGGCCCCCCTTTCCACTCATTATTACCCCATTCATCATTTCTCCCTCCTGGGTCCACATTCTCCCACTGGGTCCACATAGGGCTAACTCTCCCCTTCCTCTTACCCACATCTTGGGTCAGGCCTGGAATGATGCCCTGGAGGTTGATGTAGCTAAAAAGAAAAGTAAAAGCATAATTTGCCACATTCAACAGGAAAATGTACCACAAAATGCAAAAGATGTTTGAGACAAACACATTTAGCAAAATGCAAAAGATGTCCGAGACAAACACATTTAGCACATGGGCAAACGCCAATACATGAGCTCTACCCCATCATCATGGTCATCACCGTGGTTCCTACAGGTTCTATGAGACCCCTTCATCATATAGGAACCCATGATTGTCCCAACCCATGGTGGGCAATGAACTGCCCTACCTTAAAAGGGGGGTATCCATTACTATATCTCACACATCATGCTCTTACCCCTTGAGCCTTGAGTAGTTAATTAAAGAAAAATGATAATAGACAAAAGGCATATAAAGAAGGGTGGAAAATCAAGGCCGAGGCACCTCATGTACCATGATTGATCCCTCCTATACATTATATACCCAAGCATGGGCTTCCCTCTTACTAGCTACCCTTGTACCCTAGCATGTGGCTCAGGGCCACCCCTTCCCATTCCCTACTCCATTCATCCCTTTATCACATGCCACCACCTTTAAAAGGATGTAACTTGGACATATTATCCCCTTTAGAAGTAGAAACCACCTAATGGGATACATGGTTATCCCCATTTGGAGCTTGGAGACATTAGCACATGCCAAAGCCCATTATGGAAGGGCATGCCATTATGAAGTCCCCACTTGTGGTCCATGGTTTGTAAGCTCTTTTACTCGATTTCCTTGATGACTTGTTGTACTGGAAGGCTATGGAACACATTGGATCTTATGCAGGATTGTAGGTGGTTTCCATCTTGGGTTTGGTCTCCCTATATAGGGTCCTAACCCTCCAGAGGGCTACATTGGCACATGTAGGGTGTGTGTTGAAAGCCATGGGCCTCAACAATACTAGATAACACTCCATGGATCCCCAAAGATGTTGAGATATTACTTGAGATTCACCTATTCGACGAGAAAGGTGCACTTGGTTCACCTTTGCCTAACCAGCCCCATAGATATACCATGCACTTGGCAGATGACCCAGGACTTGTATGTTGATGTAGCATCACTTACATCATCATCTGAGCCCTTACAGATGGTCTACAAGCAGCTTCGACTTACTTGGAAACCCATGAGGTCACTTGTGTGCCCTCACAGCCATTAGGAGCACCACAGGTTTATTATGTGGAGAACAAGGGGTCAACCCCTTGTCCATTACTTTTGGAAGTCCAATTCATCATTTTGGCACTTATGGACTTCATTAGGCCTCTTAGAGAGCCCAACGACATGCATTATTGATTATTCGACCTCTTGGGAGGCTAATTATTTTATTTATGAGCTAGTTTGGTGGGCTTGTCACCAATAAATAGTTATTTGCACATTATTTTAGTTGATGGGTTAATGTAGGCTCAAATTAGGTAATTCGAACTCCCTAATGAGTGTATAAATAGGAAAGGCATGAATTGATTTGTATCATCACTTGGTTTAGACTTGTATCTCTCTAGAGATTTTCACTATTATTTCTTGGTGGACAAATTTTTGGAGCATGCTATGAATTTTGATGTTTGGATAATTTTCATGTCTTGGAGCTTCTTGATGGCAAGTTTTTGGATGGTTGTATATATTCTTATACATGTAAGTACCTTTTAATGCTATTATTTCCATCTATTTTTGTCACATACATTGTTGTTTGGATTTCGCTATACTAGGGCTTACGCGCTGTATCCCTTATGCGGAGTTGTGGAAATTTTGTTTTTGGATAGTGAATGCTTCATGTATGGGTCATGTATAATGAATGGATGTTCCTAGGGATGTTTCATTATTGAAATTCATCTTGACAAGCCATTTATCTTGCAAAATGAAGTATAAAGTCTTTGAAGCTGCTTCCCTAGTGCCAAGCGAAGCTGTCTTTGAGGCCTTCTTGACCTAGAAAATGCAAAGGTCCATAGTCATAATTCTACCTGACTCCAGTCTCCCCAAAGGATTAGGCACTGGTCCACCCAAAGGTGATCACCTTAAACCTATTTTCCTTCTTCCCTTTCCTTTTTTCTGGGTCTAGTCCTCTAGGTCACTTAGGGCATTAATCATATCACGATCTAGCCATCCAAATACTTCAATTTTTGGTCCACAAAGGTGCTAGCGTGTCCTCAAGAGGCCCTTCAAATTTCATGAGATTCCGACGGTGGGATCTTAAGATATCACAAGCCCTAGCTCGAAGACCAATTCTTGTCCTTGGTTTCCCTTAGGCTAGAAACCTCACTAGGATCCTTGCAGTGCCTTTCACTTAAAATTCATTCCTTGATCCCTATCCTATCCCGAATTAGGTCAAGGATATCATTTGTTCCTAAACTCCCTCCTCTTGACCTAACCTGGGTCCACTTGGTCCCATGTGGTTCCATATCTTATCAAAGTCAACTCTTCAAAAACCACCTCGGAAACCAAGTTCCACAAGGATTTTGGGTTTAGGAAGCTCCTTTACAAGTCACATTCCCTAAGCCAAGCCCTCAAATCCCTATTCCTCTATCTTAGAAAACCTTGCACCTTGCTTAAAAAGCAAGCAAGTTCCACTCGAGTCTCTTCTAGGAAAGGGTCATCGAGATCAATTCACATCCACCTTAGTTGACTTATCCTTTATAAGTGATTGTCTATATATCGGGCTATGTTGCAGGAAACGTGGTACATAGGTCTGTTTCCGTACGGAAACTGGTACGAAATGCGGAAACGCGTTTGGTACGGTCGTGAAACGCGTTTCTGGCCGTACTGCCACGTTTCCCGAAACAGACACGTGGCCAGTACGGCCGGAACGCGTTTCACGGCCGTATGACCCACGTTTCCTCATTAACTTGTGTTTTTTTTAATTTATTTTTAAGGTATGTTAGTGACTTCTAGTTGCTTCTAGATGCGTGTCTAAAGTTATAAAAGTTAATTTTTGCCCTAGTGTTGATATGCAATTCATCAGGAAGTTTGAGGCATATGCAGTTCATGGTAATGTTAAATTCTTAAAGTGAAAGTGATATTCTCCTTTATTTTTCATTTTCATCCTTTTACTTAAATTTTTAACATTACCATGAAATGACTCAGGATGTTTGAAAGTGGTTTCGCCCTCATTGGATTTCATATGGAGAAAGTAGAATTTTAGATCTCACTCAAAATCCAACAGACTTATTTGTTTTTCAGGATTTCAGGATTG
>APFE030850292.1:5293-40568 GCA_000404065.3 Pinus taeda
AAGTGTTAATCCTTTAACCTTTTTTTTACTAATTGGCAAGATGATTTCTATTTCTGAAGTTGCTCTTATAATTTTGTTTAACATATTCCTTGCACAAAAATGATGGATGTAATACTAATAGAATGAAATCTATTAGTTATTTTGTTTATATTTTTACTTCATACATACATGTTGTTAGTGATATTTTCATGGATGCTACAAGTAGTATTGAACTCATTTCAAATAATTTTATTTGAGTCTTTCTAACTTGTAGGATAGAAACAAAGAAAAATTGTAAGAATACCTGAAAGACATTCTCCTTTGTTTATGTAAATATCTTATCTAAATTTGAATCCTTTTTTTTATGTTCTTGGAAATTTTGTAGATCTTGCATCTAAATTATTCTTTCAATAATAGTAATTCGATTAGTCTTGAATTGTTGAATTTACTATCCATCTTTTATTTCCATGAATATAAGTTTAAGCCTAGGCTTGTATACACATTAGCAAAACATAGAATTGCATTTAGAGTAGGTTTGATTAAATGTGTTTTTCTCATATCTTCAAAACCGTTTAAAAAAATGCTTTCCTCAAATCAAGTCTCCATTTGTTGGAGCATCACCTTGTAAAGGGTAACTAGTCCAAAAATACCAGTAAGGACTGTCATTAACATAAAAGGGTTTAATCAAGACTCCGACCAGGTAGTTCCTCCCATGTTGAGTCAAGACATTTCCAAACATCAACATGCTCCATCATTAATGAGTACCAACCACTTAATGAGACTTACATAATAAATATGATATTTTTAGTTTAAGTAGTTACACAATAACCACCCAATATAACTTATTCAAAGAAGATTGTCTTTTATATTAATTAACACTCCTAAGTACCCCTAAGTAGGGAGGTTAGCATAGGACCCTGACATAACTTCCAATTTCAAAAGAAATAAATGTTTTCCTCAAGCTTGAGATGCACAATTTGTTGTCGAATTATTGTTCGTTCATAGATATCATCTTCTAGTTGTGTATCTTTTCACTATATTAACTTCTAGAATTGTACATAAGTGTAAGAAGCATTCTCTTATGCATAATACTTCCTCTAATTGTAACCAAATGAAACCCTCTTCATCAAGTTCTAGAAGGCTAGTCTAAACCCAATAATATTTTTTCACAACCTTCTTCAAATAAGACATATGAAATATAGTATAAATCTTGGAGTGGGTCAGAAGAGATAATTGATAGGAAACGTGTCAAATGCACTAGAGTATTTGATAGATCCCATAGAACTTTGAAATGAGCTTCTAGGATCCCTTTTCTTTTAAACGAGTCTACTATAAGGCTAGTGATTAAGGGACACACGATCAAGTTCTTTAAAAGAATGATGGCCAATTGCTTAATTGTTTTTTAGCCAAAATCAAATTACACTTAAGTTTGTGGAGATTGTTTTTCAAATATTAAGTTTATCCACTTCTTAAACCTTGAATGTGTATGGTAAATATGAAGCAAACAAAGCAAGTTAAGAGCACCAACTTCATATGGTGACATTGGTGGCACTATGATGTGTTTTCGTACCATGATTTACCAAAGAGGTGGCCACTACACCCATTGGTGCTATTAGTCCACTATAAAACACTATAGGTTTCTAAACATTTGTCTACCACCTTAGTTTGAGAATCTATTTTATGGTGATACACATTGCTCATATTCAATTATTCTCTTCTATTCTTTGTAGTTTAAAAAAATCCTACCAAAATTTGTTGGTGAAAGTAGGACCAAAACTTAATATATTGGAACTGGGTATGCTTGTAGTGATGCATTAAGACTTGGGAAACTGGAATAAATAAATGGGTGTCATAAGGAATAAAATTAAGCATATTTGGAGAGGTGAACTACCACCATGATGACTAATTTGTTGTTGGATTTTGGAAGCCCCCTTATAATATCCATGGAAACATTAGTTCATATAGTGGCTAGGATGGGTAGTGATTGTAATGACTTACGACTCTTCATTGTTATAGCCTTATTTTATTAACAAGCTTCACATTCAGTGATAAATCTATGGGTTTCCTTTTTCACGCCTTCTCAAAAGAATGAGTGCTTAACTCATTCATAAGTCTTCTAAAGGCTAGAGTGACATATGGGAGGGGATGGAAGCAACTCCTCTAACACCCTTTCTTTTAAGTAAAACTATATAGAAAAGAGGCCCTTTATGTTGCAAGGTATCCCACTACTAAGTATAGTCCTTTCGGGGCTAGAGTCCTCCTAAAGAGTTTTGATGAGCTACACTACTTTGTCATTACCAAACCATTCTTAACAAGCCACTACAATCCAATTTGATACTAATAAAGATAAAGCAAAGAGGGGTCTTTCCTCCCCATATTTTGGCAAACTATTGCCTACCGCAATGTCTTTTTCCTTTTTATACTTGAATCTTATAATCATATAGTGGCATCTTAGTAATCCATTTGTCATTTTGGTGACAACAACCTTTGTTCCAAGAAATAATTCACTCTATGATGGTCCATCTTGATTTAAAAGCACCTCTTAGAGAGATATGAGCACCAAGTATTGACTTCAAGAAAGATGGCCATCATTTATTCCTCATAGGTGGACTAAACCAAATTTCTATCACAAAATTATTTACTAGTAAATTCTAATGGGTACCCCTTTTACATTAGCACTACACCAAGGCCTTTTCTTAAGGCATCACATTGAACAATAAGTCTGCATGAAATTAAGAATACCAATATGAGTGATGTCAACATGGTTTCCTTTAACGTTAAAAATGCTTATTCGATAACATCATTCCATATAGAGACATTTGTTTTTAACAAACTGGTTAATAAGGTGGAAATTCAACCCTAATTTTACACAAAATTTGTATAATAAACAATAAACCTTAAAAAAACCACATAAACCTTTTAAATCCTTAAACATAATTAACCCTCCATAACCTCAATTTTATTGAAATCCACTTTCACTCCATCTTGATTAACTATGTGATTCATTTATTACCCTTTATAAAAACAAAAAAAAACACTTCGAATGATTGAAGAATAACTCATTATTTTAGAGTAGTTAGAGGATTTTATCAACATGCTTCCCTTATAATTCTTAAATTTTGTTATAGAAAATATCATAAAAAAATGAAAATGAAAATAGATAATTAGATAGAAAAAGACGAGATTTTTCAAAACCTCTATTAAAAAAAATTAAAACATTACAAAGAACAAAATACATTATCAAAAACTCTTTTGATGTAAATAGATATGAAAAAGTAATTGCCACTTTCAAAGTTCATCAAAAACTCTTTTCATGTAAATATATATGAAAAATAATTGCCACTTCACAATTCGTTGATTAGCTCATGGATAAAGAAAATGGTCACGAAGAGAATTTAGTTATTTCATTTAGGTGACTAGATAGAAAATGTTAACCAAAAACAAATTATTCATTTGATCATATTTAATTATTAACACCTTTTTCTTTGCCTAAGTACATATATAAACGATATTGTAGGTGCTTTTGCTAAATATTATTTATCAATTTTGTTTTCTTTAATCGTCCTTACATAGCAACTAAGGCCGAAGGTCTTATAATAAATCCATCCTAGTAAATTTCTTTATTCATACTGATTAACAAACGGTTGTGATATTTCCTTCAATAATATATTTAAATTGGTGTAATAATATCTTCTTTAATGATGTATGTTAGTTAGAATAAAAACACTTGCATAAATTTATGATCTCTTTTATGCTAATGAATATAATTTTTTTAATTATTCATTTATCATTTTTTTTGGTTATTTATAGAAAATAAAATGACATGCACATTGAATAATTGAGAATTTGATCTTGCCTAATTTTATTATCAAATATAATAGATTTGTTAAATTGCATGAATTATGGATATGTAAAGAGTAGACGGGTTAAATGTGATAAATTATAGGTATACAAATGGCAAAGAGTTGGAATATGATTTAATTTAGATAATTATGAATAATTTTATTATACGCGGGTTTTCATTATTTTATAAATTAATAATTTAAATTAATATAATAATATAAATAGTTAATTTGATCTATTAAAAAACATAATAATTTAAATCATAAATAAGTGAAAGATAAAGAATTTAATCTTATCTCATTCAAGTTATTTTGGGTAATTTTACTCGATCTAGATGTTCAGTAACCATTTAATTTGTGACTGTGCTAGTCAATATTCCATACAAATTAGCGTCATAATGAATGGATTCTTGAACCCAAACCATAGATTGAAAATTAAGCACTTTAACCTCTCCATATTATCTTTGACCAAGCATCACAAATTTGGTTCTAAGTTTGTATCTACACAATGGGATTCTACTATGCTTTACAAGGGAAGCATGGCTTTGGGATTCTCTTATTTAGCATTTGAACAAATATATCTCATTCATATCATAATTATACATCTGCGATACCTTCCCATTTTATCTGTTAGTTGTCATCAATTGCATCATTTTGAAAGGTTGTAATCTTTTTTTGACGACGGGAAAATTTATCATAATTCAGTTTTCAAACCAATAGTTGGATAAATTTAGTTGTCAAACCAATAGTTGGATAGTTTTTTTTTTCCAAACTAAAAAGAATGACATCCTTCATTAAAAATTTAAAAAGGAGTTACGGGTTCTTAAACTAGGTTCAGTGAGCTCAGGCTCATTCATCGTGCATACAAAAATATTTGAGAAGAGAAGGAACATAGACCATAAGCCCAAAAATACAAGATATGAACCAAAAAGAAAAAAAAAAGGATGCAAATTCCTTGAGCAAAATGCAAACTAAAAAAAAATAATGTCGCTTCCAAGCATGATCCAATGAACCATTCTAGAGAAAAATGCAAACAACTAATTAGCTTGGAAGCTAACCAATTGATCCAGGGGGTCAATTTAGTGCTCAAAATTCAAAGTGTGCAACAGAGCTTGAAACCTGTATGAGTAGATAGATCTCAGTGATATGCATCCGACGCAACTCGTTTCACTCAAAACGATATCGTTAGCTCCCAATATCGTGTTCTGATCGAATTTTCAAACATGTAAAAATTTGCAAAATTGACAAGGTGACTGTCCATTTTGGGCTAGTGGTAGGCTGCCACTTGGGCACTCCTGATTGGTCCAAAAATTTGAAGTTTTATTGGCTCAGAAATTTTCTTTAATGTTGTGGGTTCAAATTTTTTATTAATATCTGCGCTAACTGTGTAATTGGGTGGACCAATGGGGGAGATCCATGTGGGTCAATTGGAGGCTTTCACAACAACAAGCACCACAAACCATTCATCAATGCACCATCGCATGTGTTTCTTAATTAACTGTGGTTTGGGGTTTCATTTAAATTGAAGCATCGATACATTTGGGGTAGGGCCAAGGCTAAGCCCCAACCCTGGTTATTGCGACCAAGAGAACCAAGGGTCAAGATTGTGGGAGAGGGCTTAACCCCAGTCCCATGGTCACAATAGATAACACCAGACACAACGCAACAGAACTATGGGGGAATTGGATAGGGTTCAGATCGGGTTACATGACCCTTCATACGAGCAAGGGTGGAGAACGAAAGGGGCCAACCAGGTCACATGTGGTCTATACGACCACCAACGTAGAGTAGTCGGGGGGCCAACCCCTAGGCGCTTGCAAGGGGGCTAGCCCCTAGGCGCTTGCAGTGGGGCCATCCCCAGGTACTATGACCCATTATATTACCTGACACTGATAGTTGGAGCGCACCCAGATTTTTAGTACTAGCCCCAAGTTCCGTGGGCACATGAGACCACATGTAATTTCGTTGGGGGCCGACCAACAGGAGTAGGTAGTTAGCCCCAACCCCAGGATACATGCCCCCATACACCTGTATTTTTTGGAAACTGAAAATTATTGGAAAATTTAATTTTATGACAATTTCGCCCGTTAGGCGGGATTGTAGGCTAGGTTTGTGCACTGGTTCCGGGTTTGGGGCGCTCAATCCAGATTTGAGTCGAATTTAGGATGGTTAGCTAGGCGAATTGGAAAAAACTTGTAACAAGCATAACTTTCTTTATTTTTGGCCAAATGAGGTGCATAAAGAAACTAAATGGGGTTTTTTTATAGTTCTGGATCCATTGGAGACATTTATTTTTTATTATGTGCATTGCATAGCCATCAAAACACAAGAGAAGTAGCCCAAGAGAGGGGTGAACTCCTTTATCATGTTTTTTGTTATGTGTTTTTGATATGGTATTTTGTCTCTGTTTTGACTGCTAATTGTGTTTAAAAATCACTTGTTCATGTGTTTAGTACCTTGATCCATTACCCAAAACACATAAAAATTTCACTTGCAATTTGTTCATATATTCAAGTTTTCATATACATATCATTTTGGTATCAGAGCATCAAGTTATTATGAAGGTGTGATTTTGTTTGCTAGTGTTTTTTGATGCTTACAAGTTTGAAGCTTAAAACAGGAGAAGGAGAACTTGTGGAGCCAAGATCTCAAAATTTTTCAAGGAGAACAAACACACCTCAAGCTTCAATAGTCATGGTAGATGAAGAATATCCTGAAGGGAAGTTTGAGGATTAAAGAAATTCCAGAAAAGCTTTCTTTGAGATGTATGAAATGGTTAAGGTTCTTTATGAAGAGAGGAATTCAAGGTTATATGGAGAGAGCTAAAAACCTCCAAAATGAGATGGAGGAAAAGGATACAGGCCTCCAAAATGGAATGGAGGTAATGGTGACAAACCACCACCTTCACCTCCATCCTCATCCTATATTCATCCTCATCTTCTTCTACTTCTTCAACCCTTTCACAAACACCTCCAAATTCTCCAAAAGGAAATGGTTAAACTCCTTTGCTAAAGCTTGATATAAGGTTTGAATTTCCTATGTATGATGGATAGGTAGATGCTGAGAATTTAGATAATTGGATTCATTAGATCGAAGCATATTGCAGGATACAAATAATCAAGGATGATGAGACCAAAATTCAGCATGCTTCTCTTCAATTAGAAGGTGCAACACTTATTTGGTGGGAAGACAAAACTTAAGAGAACATGAAGAAACATGGTAAGGTTTTATCCTCTTGGAATGATTTTGTTGTTGTAATAAGAAGGTTTTTTATCCATTAGCATACATGCAAAAGGATAGTATGGATTGACAAAACTTTAGGCAAGATAAAGGTCAAATTGTGCAAAGCTATACTCAAGAATTTAGGAAAAGATATTTGATTTTGGGTGTATATTTTTCCTCTCAAGATACTTTTCTTAAATACATTGGAAAATTACATTGTTATTTGAGACACACAATTCTCATGTTTAACTCTACAAAACTAGATGAGGTTTGTGTACAAGAAACTCATTTAGAGGTAAGAGGGAAAAATATTTCTGAAGAAACTAGTGAGAAGTCATTTAATTCTGGAGAAAAAGGAAAATTTAAAGGTACGGATAAAAAGAATGCTCTAGTCAAGAAAGAAGGAGAAAGATCACATGTAAACATTGTTCTAACGAAGGCCATGATGAAGACCATTGTTGGAAATTTCATCTTGAGATGAAACCTAAAAAGTTTAATAACAAGAAGAAAGAAAAGATTGTTGCAACTACATAACAAGATCTAGGATCTGATACCGGAGATGAAACAAAAATCATAGCCATGGGATTGAAAGGTCAAGATTCAATTGCAAGTACTAGTTCTTCTAGCAAACCCATTGAAACTAAAAATTAAAAAGAAGGAATAGAGTTGTTCCATATTAGAATCATCACAAAGCATAACAAAGTAGATACTTTGTTTTATAGTGGTTCACAAACAAACCTCGTTTCAGAAGAGATTGTCAAGAAACTAAATTTGGAAACCATTCCTCATCCTAAACCTTAACCTTTGGGTTGGGTATGTGACAATGCCAAGTTGCAAGTGACAAGAAAATGCATACTTAGATTTGCCATCACTACAAATTTTATTGATGAGATAGAACTTGATATGGTACAACTTGACATTTGTGGGATTGTTTTGGGAAGTCCATACTTATATGACAGGAAAGCCATCTTTCATCGCTGTGAGAACAAGTATCACTTGTTAATGTGGGGATTGAGTATATTGTTAGAGCACATATCAAGAAGTTGAATTTATCTCTTGTGAATGTTGGACAAATGAAGAGATTTGTAAAAGTTAGTCAAAATTTTACATTGTTGAAGATTAAACATAAATATGTTGATGAATTTGAAGTCTTTCAAGGATATCAATCAAGTTTGGAATCTGATTTCATTAAGGTTACTAATACATGTGATAAGATGTTTTAGGCATCTAGTATGTTGCCTCTTAAAAGAGGAAAACAATATAAAGTGAAATTGCAAAAAAATGTATCATTGTTGAACATTCAATATGAACAAGGTGCTAGTGTTAAGGAATGTAGGGGTTAGAAAGCAGATGCAAAAGCTATTTGACAAAGAGGATATTGGTTCTAAAATATCTTCTTGTGGGTTTCATAATGTTTTAGCCTTGAAGAGGGATGATGCATGGCGATGATGATCACATTGGGTGAAGAGTCAAGCCAAAAGAAAGGCTATACATGCTAAGCATCATTATGACTACAGTGTTCAAGGTGAAGTGAACTTGAAATTGAATAAGTCTCCTTTGGTTGAAGACATAGGAGATAATATTCAAATTTATTTAACAGAAGTTTTCTCATCTAAACATCTTGAAGAATTGTAGCAAGGTCCTATCTTTGACAGAAAGACAAAGACTTCAAAAGTGAAGTACCTTCATGAGAAAATCAAAGTGACAAAAACAAATAAAGCCAAATGGATTGAGGTTAGAAGAGTGAGGGAACTATACCCTCATCTGTTTGTTGACTGAAAATGAGCTTTTGGAGGTCCAAAGCTTCTAATGGGGAGGAGTGATCTAGGGGATGAACTTAGTGCTCTAAATTTAAAGTGTGCGACATAGGCTGAAACCTGTACGATTGGATAGATCTTGACGATATGAATCCAACGCAACTTGTTTAACTCAAAATCGATATTGTTTTCCCTTGATATCGTGTTTTGATCGAATTCTCAAATAGGCAAAAATTCACAGAATTGAAAGGGTGACTGTACATTTTGGGCCAGTGGCAAGCTGCCAGTTAGCCACTCCTGATTGGTCCAAAAATTTGAAATGTATTGGCTCAAAATTTTTCTTTAATGTTGTGGGTTCAAAATTTTTATTAATATTTGGGCTGATTGTGTAACTGGGTGGACCAATGGAGGAGAGCCACGTGGTCTAATTGGAGGCTACCACGTGGTCTCTAGTGACAAGTCAAAAATTTTGTGAGGGGCCAAGCTTCCCATGAGAATTGAACCCACAACCAAGCAACGAGTACCACAGACCATTCACCAACACACCATTGCATGTTTTTCTTAATTAACTATGGTTTGGGGTTTCATTTAAAGTGAACTGTCGACACATTTGGGGGTAGGGTTGGGGCTAAGCCCCAACCCTAGTCACCACGCCTAAGAGAACCAAGGGGTGGGACCGTGGGCCAGGGCTTAGCCCTAGCCCCATGGTCATAGCCCACAACACTAGACACGATGTAGTGGAACTGTGGTGGAATTGGATAGGGGCCAACCCGGGTCACACGACCCTTCATACAACACCGAGCAGAGAATGTAGAGGGACACCCCAAGTCACATGCAACCAATATGTTCATCAACGGGAAGTAGTTGGGGGGCCAACCCCTAGGCATTTGTAGTGGGGGCTAGCCCCAGGACCTATAACCCATTATATGACCTTACACCAATAGTTGGAGCACACCTTGATGTTTAACACTAGCCTCAGGTTTCGCGGGCACATGAGACCACATAGAGTTTCTTTGGGGGGCGACCGATGGAGATGGGCGGTTAGACCCAGCCCTTGGGCACGTGCCCCCATATGAGCGTGTTTTTCAGAAACTCGGTGTTAGTGGATAATTTCACTATCCAACAATTTCGCCCGTCGGGCGAGATTTCAAGCTAGGTTTGTGTACCAGTTTCAGATTTAGGGCCCTGAAGCCAGATTTGGGTTGAATTATAGGATGGTTAGCTAAGAGAATTGGAAAAAACTTGTAACATGCATAATTTTCTCAATTTCTAGCCAAATAAGGTGTAGAAAGAACCCAGATGGGGGCTTTTGATAGCTCTAGATCCACTGGAGACATTTGTTTTTAATTCTGAGCATTGTAAAGCCATAAAAATACTATTGAGCACTTAATGCATGAGGCCCTACATTGGAATTCGGACTAGGAGATGTAGCCTAGGAAATGGGTGAAGTCCTTTATCATGTTTGTTGTTATGTGTTTTTGATATGGTATTTTTTCTTTGTTTTGGCTGTTAATTGTGTTTAAAAAACACTTGTTTATGTGTTTAGTAACTTTATCGATTACCCAAAACACATATAAAATTTTCAATTGCAATTTGTTCAAATCTTCAAGTTTTAATATAGAGATCACCAATCCAAAACAACATATCTAGAGCCACAAAATAGGTTGATCCAAGAAAAAGTAGGAAGAGATCAGAGCTAAAAAACTCCCACCCCGCACATGGAACCATTCATTAAGTGTTCATAGTGCAACAAAAGGGAAAGGCCACGCTTGGAGAGGTTATTTTCTCTCGGAAAAAGATAGAAGTGGGGACTTAGTTTTCTCCATCCAATTGAGGAGAGAGGGGACATCAAGAGAATTTTTCCCTTGAATCTATTGAATGATAGTTTTTGAGTCCTAAGTGATCAAATTGTTCTTGATGGATAACCAAGTTGCACATTGAAGAACCACCCATAGGGCCACCAGTTCTTCCCTGCAGTTGGAGCCAGTCCCACTATACCAAAACATGCGGAAAGATTGAGCAGGGTAAAGCATGCTTATGGCTCCACATCCACATTGGCCAATGGATGTTGGTCCATCAGAATATCCAATGGGGAATATATCTTCCAGATCGACGAAGGAGACAGAGTGGTGACGGGCTTGAGGATTCTAAGGACCAATTTGAAATATGAAACAATGTTGAGATCAGTGGCCAATGCATTTGCAAGTTTATTCTTGAAAATGCATATTTTTTTAGAACAACATATCCCCCAAAGAGCATGCAGCGGAACAACCCTTTGAACTCTTTGTCTTGTAGCCTAGGAGACAAGGCAAGCAAGGATAGATGACTAGTCCATCTAGAAATTAACCTTTATTAGCTTTGACACTTCCTCCCAAAATGATAGTCGCAAACGGACAAAGTGAAGAATAGGTGGTCAAGCCTTCAACATCCAAACCACAATGGGTACATCTCCCGGGGCCTTGAAATCTCCTAGTTTAGAATATGATTGTGAAGAGTCAACTAGGAGAAACATTGTAGCTTAGGAGGCATATCCTACGTCCACATGAAGGTTGTCCACTTTGCAAAAGGGTTGTGGTGGTATTTCAAAGCTATGTGAGAATGAACTTCCTTTTTTGGATGTTTCCACCAGCGATGTGCCCACCCGACACCAACCTATCTTGTTTATGAGATAGGGAGATACCAACATCAAAAAGACATTTGTAATGTTCCCATTCGAGTTCATGTTCCTCTGGGAGGCCAATCTACCAAGAGAGGCCATATAAAGGGAGAAAAGGCTGAGAGGCAATCGACATTGAGGTTGGAAAGAGTATTGAAGCCCAATGAATTGAGCGCATGAATGGCTTTTTCAGGGAGGCTATTTTCAAGGATAGTTATTACTCACAACAAATGCAAGTTGACTCATCACTGTTATTTAAGGAAAATCAAGCCATGTACAATTACTTGATGGTGGTCCATAAGGGGGTTGACATGAAACAATGTCTCTAGCTCTTGGGGTGTTAGTTTGTTTCCGTAAGTTCGAAAACAAGCTCTTAGCCAAACAAAAACAATTTAGAACATAGTCTAGATCCAAAAAAAATTATATTCAAATTTTATATTAAATACTTTTATACATTTTAAATCACAAAAAATCAAAATTTAATCCCAAAAAAATTGTTTTAATTAAGTTAGACTAAAATTTTCAAAGCTTAAAATAGTTAAACAAAGCTCAAGCTCAAGCTCAAAGGCTATCGAAATTCACATGCTACAATTTCTTGTTAAAATCTGTGAGGAGAACAAATATTTTGGGAGACAACACCATGAGATGCTAAGTTAAGGCCTGCACGCAAGCTGAGAACAAAAGGCAAAAGTGCAAAAAAATAAGAGACTACGGAAATAGATAGTGATTTCTATCCAAAATGGATAGGCAGCACAGGAGAACACAGATACGATGTAATAGATTTAAGAGGAAAGGTAATTGCTAGTGTTGAATTATTTACAAAAAGCGAATGAAAATTGACATGGCGATGGGACAGCTTATGTATAATCCAATGCAAACAGATGTGGGAGGACAAGTTGGTTTGTTTGAAGTGAGTGATTGTAAGTTGATGTCGGTGTTTGGTGTGTAACGAAGAGATTCTGAACTATGGGTGACGAAATCACATACATGCATGCACTGATGCAGGCACGTACCTTGTAATATGACGGAGGTAAGATATGATTGCTTCTTTGGCAATATACGATTCTGGTATTTTCCTTGTTTTAGGAATCGGCTCTTCGCATCCGGCGCCTTCCCGTCGTTTCTAAAAGACGTTTCGCAGGGCAAGTACTTTTCTTCGACTGTTGGCAATGTAGCACTGATATCCACTGTGCAGATTTTCTGTTTGGAGCTGTGAAGTGACAACAGTTAGGGTACGTGGGAATTATGACATTTTAATAGTTGGCAAAGTTTATGCTATAGACAGACTTTACTAATATCCACTGTGCAGATTTTCTGTTTGAAGCTGTGAAGTGACCACGGTTAGGGTACGAGGGAATGATGACATTTCAATAGTCCGCAGAGTTTACGCGATAGACCGACTTTACTAAGTAGCTAAAATATCATTCAAAAAATTGGCCCTTATAGAAGTTTAAAAATACACAAATTTATCTGGAAAATAATGAAAATTCCCTTGAAATTATAATCTCAAGTACTTTATATTCTTTATCATTTTCATATATATATATATGATATAACAATGCAATTCAAACCCTTTATATTCCTTATCATTTTCATTTATATATATATATATTCAGACCATATGATATATGGAAAGACATTTTACTTTCAATCACTTAATTTTTAAATTTGTTTTTTTACTTATTTTTCATAGAATTTAACTCTATATAAATCAACTATTTTATATTTTATACCCACGGGGAATTTGAATTAGTGATCTATCACAAGGAGTGCCTTAATAGTGTACCCGTTCACCGTCAATCCAAAGCCCCATGGGCTTTGAGATTTAAGTTAACAATATCTTATGATTCATGAATATTATCTTTAGTTAAAGGTGGTTGTGTAAGTGCTTATAAATAAATATTTTAAATAAAATTTATGTTTTATTTATATTATGTCATAGTCTTAGTAAAAATTCAATGTAACAAAGGTTAAAAAATTATTAATCACGATTGATAGGATATTTATTTTAAGATGAAAGTTGGGTAAAACATCCTAGTGGGTGTTCATTTGATTTACTATGGCTAAGGAAATTGACAAAGAGAAAAGCAAAGGCTTTGAAAAGACAAAATGATATTTTTGGCACATATATTTATGAAATAATGGAAATGAAGAGAAAAGGGAGGTGAAAGGTCACAGGTTGCATGTGAGGAGGAAAATGCAGGAAAATAATGGAAAATGAAGAAAATAGAGGCTTCATTTATAAAAAGGTTTTTGAGGATCAGTTGGTACCTTTTGTCAATTTAGTTTTGGAGCTCTACCATTCTTCTCTCTGTCTTTCTCTCTCTTGGAGAGTTTTCTTGGAGCACTTTGGCAATGGCGCAAGAAAGGAAAAAAAAAGGCAAGAAGAAGGAAGGAGAAAGCAAGGAAGAGCAGGATCAAGTAGTTATAGCAAGATTATTTGGAAGTATTGATTTGCATGTGTGATTTCTTGGCTAGATTTGGCATGCATGGTATTGCATGTGGTTCTTTTATGTCATGGCATGGGTTTTGCTAGGTGTGACAGTGTTTTCAACCTAGCCTTTCCATTTCTGGATAGCCTTGATGAGATGGGTGCTCATACTTTGGTTGAGCTACATTGTCAGATGGATTCGTAGTTGAGTGAGGTGGATCTCTGAAATGATAAGCACATGGCCTAATGGTCCTGAATGAGACTATGGATCATGGTAATGCCATTGGCCCACTAACCCCTAAGCCAGATTGTGGGTTGCGGTAAACCCAGGATTGTCTGCCTCAGTGGGTCTAGGAATCCTTTTCGATGAATGGAGAGATATACAACAAAGCCAAGAGGTGGATTGCTCTCTGTTTGGCCTAGTAGTCCTGGGATGGGATGTACGATAAAGCCTAGAGAGTGGGTCTCGATGTAGGGCCTAGTGATCCTCGGATCAGACTATGGATTACGGTAAAACGTGAGAGACTAGGACGCACTAAAATTCTTCACGGTGTAGGTGGAGAACTTCAGTAGCACTCATGCTCTTTTGGTTCCTTTTGGTTGGTTGTGTCCCACATTCATGCTTAGAATATGACACGGGGGTGATTGGTTGAAGAGAGATTTGGCTCAGCGAATCTATGGTCGAGTGGAACGTGGTAGTCCCATCCCCAGTTGGTTTCTACATTCATTAATGAGAAATTTATTCCCTTGGATTTTCATGTGTAAATGTACTGGTTTATATGTGGATTTTATGGATGATGTATTCATGGTATTTCTATTGTTATTTTGTTGGTTATGAGCATGTATTTTGAGAGTGATGATGTATGTCTCTCCTCATGTTTTTATTTGTAAATGAATAAACAATGTACCTATGACCTAATAGATGATAATGCAACTAATGATATAAGTGACCAAAGCTTCTTAGCGATTCTCAGATAAGTATGAGACCCCTATGCTTAAATATGTTGTTTTCACCTGTAGATTACATATTTGTGATATGTTTGATGAAATAACTGTCATGGCTAGTAGAGGTCTAATTAAGCCCTTGTTTAAGTAATGGCTAGTAGGGGCCTGAAAAAGTGACTCAAATCCCGAGGACACTGGGACAACACTGAGAAAAATAGCCCCTGGACGCTAGCATGCCATGTCATGGGCGTGTCCAGAGTCCCTTGGACGTTGTCATGCCCATATCATGGGAGCATTTGAGGCTTAATTGGTCAAAAAACTTAGTAGGACTCAAGGGTTGGTTACCAGAGAGGTGGGGATGATTCCTGAGAGTCTTTTTGTTATTGTTGTTGTTGAATGTCTATATCTTGTGTTTCCATCGATTCCACTTAATTAAGGTCACCTAGGAGCTTGAATCCTGTTATCACCCCAAGAAACTCTCTTAGGTTGTAGCTCGGAGATACTCGGGAACATATAAATTCAACTTATTCGTGCAAATGGATGAATGGAAGGAATGATGCTTGTCCAAGCCAGATAACCACTTCTATTATGATTGACCCTATACATGCATGAACACCCCCATACTACAAGGCTTTAGACCACCAATTACTCATAGTTTAAGGATTGGGTGAATATGGAGAACACTGACCACACCAGCAGATGCACATGACCATGTGATGGCTGGCTGCAACCAGTAAAGAAGTCTGCAAATCTAATTCCCTAATGCACAGATAGGATGACAACTCTCTGGCGCTAGGTGAGCAGAAACCTGAGTAACTCATTCATTGATACATGCGATACTTTAACACAGAGGTAGGATGACAACTACTCTAATGCTAAACATCAACAGTTTAGGAATACAACATATCAAGCACAGAAAAGAAGAAGCATGAAAAGTGAGCAATTAACAACAAAAAAATCTTGTATTAGCTGAAAAAGAAGATGAGACGCTACAAATATCAAAATAGATACAGTTTCTAGAAGTTGAACCTCACATCAAAACATCAACCATCAACCCTGATTACATCTTGTTTGGGGGTAAATATATAGTTTCATTATAAAGGTACTCAACCATTCTAGGTATGGAGGGGTCATAATTGACCACTAACCGCATTCAGTTGCCTAATGAAGTCTCTGAGGGCGTTTGCTTGCTTTAGTGGATAGATTTGATCTTTTCCTGTGCTCCGTTGTCCTCTCAGGTGGCTGAGGTGTCATATGGGATGAAGTTCCATAGTTGTTAAATGCATTCACTTGCTCGGGCTTTGTCCTTTTCCTCCTTAGCCATACTGTTGGTTAAATATGGTGGTTGAGGAGTGGCTGAAAATAGTAATAAGATTGATCACCTTCGTCCTACGGGTGCACGGAACAATCAAGGGACACGGACTATGTGGCGAACAGACGGGTTGGATGACGGAGGAAGGTCAGACGTAGGATCTAGAAAACAGACGGCTAGGATTGCTTGGCGGAGGGTATCGGGAGATATGGGAGTGGGGCGATCGTGAACCATTGGATTTCAAGCATACAAATCCTACGACTATCGGGCAGAGGAGACACACGAGAGTTATCGGGCAACAACGAAAGGCTAAGAGGTAAGCTGTTTTGTTCGCACTACTTTCGGACACAGGGTGGTAAAAGGACAACAACATGCGATTCCATTCAAAGTGTGACATGTGGCGGCGGGGGAAGGATGAAACCTCTTTCCATCGCGCGTTATCACCCCGACAGTTTGCGGGTGCAGGAGAGCGAACGCTGTCCAATCACGGCGGAGATGATTGGATGGTGGGGTTTTAATCGCGCGGGTCACTTTGTTTGACGTGACAGGAGGACCATTGGATCAGGGTGATGGAGATCAACGACTAAGGTTGCGGCGGAAGGGTTTGTGAAGGCGTGCGGTCATGTGGGCGCGGGTTTATGGGGGTATGGGCTTAAGCCATCGGGGCTTAAGAACAATGGAGTTTTATATGGTTTTCAACGAAAGAGTGCAGGAAATGGAGATGAAGGGAGAGCGAAAGAGGTAAAGGAGAAGGTGAGGATGACCATTACAGAATTTCTTTGAGCAAAAACAAGGACCGAGCTTACTTCTGATTCTTTGAATATCAGCACTATGTAGCAGAGCTAGCACTGGCTCCTTTTGGGGATGAGATCCTCCCTGTGAGGTCCCAAGAACTTGTAGACCAATGCCTTTCCTGTCAAAACCAAATGAGTAAAATTCCCTAGTGTTCCATTGGGCATGGAGTCTAACTGAGTCTACATTAAGACTGATTAAAATAACATATTTACACATTTAAGACTTGAAAACCTTAAAGAACATAAACTTTTAGGAAACGCCCATTAACTGGGCCATCAAAAACTGTCTCCCCTTCCATATTTTGCAATATGAAAGTATTGTTCCCTTGGATCTAAGAAATGATAAAAGGACTCGTCCATAGAGCATCAAACTTCCCATGGTTTCCTTTCTTCTCTTTCAGTGCATCCCGCTTAAGAACCAAATCTCCAACTTGAAAATTGTCTATTTTTTCCCTCATGTCAAAGGCTTCCTTGATTCTCTTTTGATGTGCTGTAGACCTTTCAGTCAGCTGTTCTTTGATTTGATGCACCTCTACTAAATCAATGATCCTTTTTGCCATGTTTGCTTCCTCATTCTTCTCTTCTTGCAAGAACTTTGCCACAGAGAGGATTAACTAAATTGGGAATACAACCTCAGTGCCATATACCGGCTTGAAAGGAGAATCCCATGTGGATTTCTTGGTGGTTACTCTGTCAGCCCACAGTGCATACTTGAGCTTAGAATCCCAATTCTTTTTGTTGTCTTCCAACAACTTTTTGATTATCCTTATCAGTCTTTTGTTGGAAGATTCTGCTAGACCATTTCCTTGAGGGTAATATGAGGTGGAATGAACCAGCTTAATGCCCATTGAGTCACACATATCCACCAATTCTTTTTCCCTAAAGATTGTTGAATTATCTGTGACTATTTTATGTGGACAACCAAATCTAGTGAAGATATTATCTGTTAAGAATGTCATGACCACATGATGATCAACCTTTCTGGAAGGGATATCTTCAATCCATTTAGTGAAATAATCAGTGGAAACTAAGATCCATTTGTGTTGGCCACTGGAAAGTGGATTGATTTCTCCAATGAAATCCAAGCCCCATTGTTGGAAAGGACCACTAACATGTATGGGTTTTAAGGGCAGGGACTTCAATTGCTGCTTCCCTTCAAATCTTTGGCACCTGTCACATGATTTAACAAATGAAAAGACATCAGCAAACAAGGGGGGCCAATAATATCTAGCCCTGAGGATCTTGTGAGCTGTAGTTTTCCAATAATGATGTCCTCCACATATGCTGGAATGAAACTGTTGCATCACTTCCATGGATTGTTCTTTGTCCAGACACCTCAGAAGAATTCCAGAGGGGTCCCTCCAGTAGAGTAGATTTTTATGAATACAGTATCTAGCTGCCTTAAGCTTAACAGTTATGGCTTGGCTTGGACTAAGGCTTGGAGGAATTTCTAGCTTCAACAAGTATTGAGCTATTGCAGAGTACCAATCACAAGAAGCTAGATTTTCTGCCAATGACTGATCTTTCCCTAGTTCAGTTGTTTCTTTTGCTGCTTGACTATCTTCTGAATTTATGCTTATCAAATTCATATCTAACATTCTGCAATTTTCTTCAGCCATTAGTCTAGCAAGGCCCTGACCTCTGATAAGCTTGGTGGGCTTCAGTTCTATGTTAAATTCAATAATCTTTGCAATCCATTTAGCCCTTCTTCCATCAACATTAGGCCGCGTTAGGACATCTTTTATTGAAGAAGAGGGCACATACACAATTATCTTGGAATGCAGAATGTAAATCCTGAAAGATTTCAAAGATTTGATAAGATCATATGCTTGTTTTTCAATGATATCATACTTTAGCTTAGCATCCCTGAGGGTTTTGCTGAAAAATGCTACTAGATGCTCTGAACATTCTTCATCTGCTTGCAATAAAACTACTACAAGGGTGTCATCAGAGGCAAATGAAAATATACGGAACTCCTTGCTGTAATCTAGATTGCTTAAAGCAGGAGCTTCCATAATAGCTTTCTTAATGGACTCAAAGGATATTCTTGCTGCATCAGTCCATTTGATCTCTGACCCCTTTTTCAACATGGAGGTAATACGCTTCACAAGTTTTGCAGAATTTGGGATAAACCTCCTCACAAAATTGATTTTGCCTAGAAAGGACTAGATATCCTTCTTTGATCTTGGGATAGACAAGGTCTATATTGCTCTTACTCTTTCTGGGTCAATCCAAACACCTGCAGCAAAAACAACATGTCATAACAAATTGCCTTCTTCTAAAGCAAACTGTGACTTTTTAGGATTGATTGAAATCCCAAACCCTCTGCACTTCAGGAACACTTTCTTCAAATGCTGCAACTGGTCATGATGGCTGCTGGAGTACACTGATATATCATCTAGGTAGATAAGGACAAACTTATCCTTCTCTCCTACAAATGCTATATCCATAGCTCTTTGAAAGGTGGCTCCAACATTTATCAATCCAAAAGGCATCTTAAAGTACATAAAAGTGCCCCAAGGAGTGGTGAATGCAGTCTTCTCTTGGTCATCTGGATGTACAACAACCTGGTTATACCCTGAAAATCCATCCAAGAAAGACATCACTTTGGCCCCTGAGACCGTTTGCAGCAAATGCTCCATCTTGGGTAGAGGGTAATTGTCTTTCTTAGAGCATTTGTTTAAGTTTCTGAAATCAACGAAAAGCCTGATTTCTCCACTTTTCTTCCTCACCACTACCAAATTGGCTACCCATTTTGAATATCTAAGAGGGACTATGATTTTGACAGCCAGTAACTTCTTGATTTCTTTTTCAATTAGAGGAAGGAGCAAGGGGTTTATAGGCCTCAGCTTCTATTTGAAAGGGATGGTGTCTTTCTCTAAAGGAATTTTATGTTGGATGATATTTTTTTCATATGTTTTCAGGTCACTATATTCCCAGGCAAAGACATCAGCAAATTGCTTCATCAAATTGTAGTACTCAGAACTTTGGGCAGCAAATAGATGGGTAGATAGATTTACGTATCTTGGCTGGTCTGGATTCCCTATATTATGCTTGCAGACTGCAAATTGGTCTTCTTTTTGGGCAGCCTCATAAGGCACATCATATTGGGCAAACAACCTTCCTAAGGGGATTATATCCTTAGGTATCTGATTGCTGGGCAGTTGGACAATGCCATCTTTACCAATTTTGTTGCTAAGCTGGGATTGGGGACTTTCTTTCAAGGCTTCATTCTCTTGATCAATTTTCATTTCGGAGAATTCATCAATGACTTGCATAAACCTATTCACTTCATCATCATCTTCGAAAACTTTCCAATGCTGGACATTATCAGGTAAGGATGGTCTATATTTCATTTGAACTTCATAAACAAGTCTGGGAGGCATGGGAGGGATAAAGATGCTAGCAGACATAGCAAGGGAATCAACAAACTTATTTTTAACTCTAGGGATGTATGAGATATAAAAATAATCAAAAGAATCTTTAAGTCTCCATACCTCATCTCTATATGCTTTCAGCCTTGGGTGCTTTGCTTGAAACGTTTTGTTCACTTGCTGAATGATAAGATCAACATCTCCAAACACCTTTATGTTTCTGATTCCTCTGTCTTTTGTTGCGTTAAGACCCAATATCAGAGTCTCATACTCTGCTATATTGTTGGTGGCTTGGAAAGCCAACTTAAAAGACAGATGTATGCTTTCTTGTTTTGGAGATACCAGCACCACTCCTGCTCTTGCAGTCTCCCTGGAACATGCCCTGTCAAATAACATATCCCAAACCTGGCTTCCTTGCTCTCCCTCGGCTTGGACTATTCGTTTCTTTAGCTGCAATAAGGCCTTCTGGGATTCTTCAATTTGGAGAATACAAGCTCTGAAGTCAGTGTTCAGAGCATAAATGGGATGATTGGAAGGATTCTTCTCATCACTAATGATGTAGGCCAGCTGTGTTTCTCTATACAATCTCCTGCTTTCTCCTCCAAAGATTGGGACAGTGGCATAAGACAAATCATTTTGTAATGTCCCACCTAGTCTCTTAATCCACCCTCTAGAAAGCAGCATGCCAAACTTGGGAGGGACATCTGCTACCACAATATCCATCATCATGCTCTTCATGGGCAACTGAGTTAGGGTAATGGCTAGGTCTTTGATTAATCCTGGGCATTTTACCTTTCTTGAATCGAATGAGAATAGATCATGATATGGTCTGGTGATATCAAGGCCTAACTCTTCCATAACAGCTTTAGGCATCAAATTGTGGCTAGCCCCTGTGTCTAGCAGGCAATTATGGAGGATTTTGTCATGAATGGTCAAGGAGACATAAAATGATGGGGAGTTATTATAAGCAGGTTTAGTCATTGGGCTAAGCACACCTGCAGGCTTATCATCTTGCAAATTGACATAGTCAGTGGGGGCTTGTGTGACTTTTAACTCAAGAGCATCAAGAATAGGCTTTCTAGAAACTTCGCTCTTTGCAAGTTCTATCAGAGGCACAAATATTTTTAATTTCCGGACTTATGATTCAAAGATGAAAGGGGAAGGGCACTTATCATGGCCTCTTACCTCTTGAGCTGGTGCTTTGAGAATGACTGGGTCAGTTGCTGGTCTTTTCTATCTGATATTCCGTGGCTCTATTGGGACAACAACTTTTTGGGTAGGATTCTCCTTGACATTGTTTTCTTTTGACCTTAGATTGTATCTTTGCTGCTCATCAGTTTGCAGAATAGCCGCTCTGTCCCACTTTTGATTGGTTTGGTCCTACAACAATGATTCTTCGTAGGCAGCCATTCTCAAAAAGGCAGCACTGCCTTTATATTCCATGTAATGAATTTCATCCTCTTCTTCAAAGTGCTCTTCCTCCATGACTACGTTTTGGAAAGGAGATTTAACCTTTTGTTCTTCATTTGCTTTTTTACCCCTCTGAATGATTTGCAATTATTCATTTGCTCTTCTAAATGGATTTGGGTTTCTTGGAGAAAATGTGTTTGGAAGCCTTGTCTTTCCTGAGCTCTGCTCAACCTTCAGCTTAGATATTTTAGCAGCCAATGACTCTATCATCTTAGTCATATTGTCTAATTTAGGTTCTGAAGATGAAGCAGAGGAAGAAGAAGCCTCACCTCTCTACCTCCTTCTATCAACATGACTTTTGAGCTTTTCTGCAACCATAATATTAGTTTCCACCTCTAGGGCTGCATCTTGCATTTCAGCTAGAGTGGCACACCTTCTTTCCCTTAACAGCAGGTAGAAATTAGAGTCAAAAGCATTGGCATAGGTGAGTTTGGTAGAGGTGGGGGTATGCTTTACTTCAGCTGGTATCTTATTATACATATGATTGAATCTTTTATTAAAATCAGGCAATGATTCCCCATTCTCCCTTTTTCAGGTTACCAAACTCAGTATGGTAATATAGCAAGTCTTTTTTATCTCCCTAATGCTTCAGAAATACATCATCTAATGCTTCAATGTCTGCTATATAACTAGGGGTCAATTCTCTGAATCACTTTCTAGCCTCTCCATTGAGGCTCTAGACAAACACCCTCATCCAGACATCATCCTCACTAATATCTAGGTTATCAACATAACTATAAAAAGACTCAAGATGTTCTTCAACTGTTACTCCCTCTGTACCAGTGAACTTGGGCATATATTTCTGATACTCTTCAATAGGCATGACATTCAAAGGAATAGGTAAGGCCAAAGGTCCATACCTAGCAGCTATGATTCTCTCCATCTTCGTGGGTGCTTGCTGGCCTGCCATGACTGAGGTAGGTGGAAGGATACTGGTAGATTGAATGTTAGGAAGCAATGAAATACGTGACATAAATGAAGGAAAGTGATGGACTTTATGGGAGGCTTTCTTTGGACTGAGATCCAAAGGGGAACTAAATGAACCAAGAGCTTTATGAATCTCTGAGGGTATTTCTTCATTAACAATGCTAGGCTCTATATCTTCAAACTGTACATGTTTGGCTACAAGTCTTTCTTGTAGAGATTCATAAGATTCTTAGGATTATCTGATCCTGATGCTCATTTCTATGATGTTTTCTTCCACTTGACAATCTTCTCAGGGTCAGGCACTGGGTCAGTTAGTGATTTCTGAGGATTTCTTCGAGTATGCCTCACAAACTGAGCCAGAACTGTAATGTGGAGTCGCCATTAGCTTGATCCTCCAGTAGAGTCGCTAGATAGATGATTACAACCATAAATGTGTCCAGGCTTTTTCTATAATCAAAGCTAGAACTGTGTCATTTTCCCAGGGAAGCTGAGCTTCAATATCCTTTCTCCGACAATGGCGCTAATTTATGTTATCACCCCAAGAAACTCTCCTAGGTTGTAGCTCAGAGATGCTCGGGAACATATAAATTCAACTTATTGTTGCAAATGGATGAATGGAAGGAATGATGCTTGTCCAAGCTAGATAAATACTTCTATTATGCTTGACCCCAGACATGCGTGAACACCCCTAGACTACAGGGCTTTAGACCACAAATTACTCATAGTATAAGGATTGGGTGAATATGGAGAATACTGACCACACCAGCAGATGCACATGACCATGTGATGGCCGGCTGCAACCAATAAAGAAGTCTGCAAATCTAATTCCCTAATGCACAGACACGATGATAACTCTCTGGCACTAGGTGAACAGAAACCTAAGTAACTCATTCACTGATACATGCAAGACTTTAACACAGAGGTAGGATGACAGCTACTCTAATGCTAAACATCAAAAGTTCAGGAATACAGCATATCAAGCACAACTTGGAAAATAAGAAGCATGAAAAGTGATCAATTAACAACAAAAGAAGCTTGCATTAGCTGAAAATGAAGACGAGATGTTGCAAGTATCAAAATGGTTACAACCTCCAGAAGTTGAACCTCACATCAAAACATCAACCATCAACCCTGATTACATCTTGTTTGGGGGTAAATATAGAGTTTCATTGCAAAGGCACTCATCCATTCTAGGTATGGAGGGGTCATAATTGACCACCAATCGCATTCAGTTGCCTGATGAAGTCGCTGAGGGTGTTTGCTTGCTTCAGTGGATAAATATGATCTTTTCCTGTGCTCTGTTGTCCTCTCAGGTGGCTGAGGTGTCGTATGGGATGAAGTTCCATAACTGTTAAATTCATTCACCTGCTCGGGCTCTGTCCTTTTCCTCCCCAGCCATATTGTTGGTTAAATATGGTGGTTGAGGAGTGGCTAAAAATAGTAATAAAACTAATCACCTTCATCCTTCGGGTGCACGAAACAATCAAGGGACACAGACTGCATGGCAAACGAACGGGTTGGATGACGGAGGAAGGTCAACCATAGGATCTAGAAAACGGATGACTGGGATTGCTTGGAAGAGGGTATCAGGAGATATGGGAGTGGGGCGATCGTGAACTGTTGGATTTCGGGCATACAGATCCTATGACTATCAGGTGGAGGAGACATGCGGGAGTTATCAGGCGGCAATGGGAGGCTAAGTGGTAAGCTATTTTGGTTGCACTGATTTCAAACGCAGGGCGGTAAAAGGACAACGGCATGTGATTCCATTCAAAGTGTGACACGTGGCGGCGGGGGAAGGATGAAACCGCTTTCCATCGTGCGTTATCACCCTGACAGTTTGCAGGCGCGGGGAGAGAAAACGCTGTCCGATCACGGTAGATATGATCGGGCGGTGGGGTTTTAATTGTGCGGGTCACTTTGTTTGACGTAACAGGAGGACCATTGGATCAGGGTGATGGAGATCAATGGTTAAGGTTGTGGCGAAAGGGTTTTTGAAGGCACGCGGTCGTGTGGGCGTGGGTTTATGGGGGTATGGGCTTAAGTGCTCGGGGCTTAAGACCAATGGAGTTTTATATGGTTTTCAACAAAAAAGTGCAGGAAATGGAGATGAAGGGAAAGTGAAATAGGTAAAGGAGAAGGTGAGGATGACCATTATAGGCTTTCTTTGAGCAAAAACAAGGACTGAGCTTACTTCTGATTCTTCGAATATCAGAAATATGTAGCAGAGCTAACAAATCCAATCATAGTAGCCTCTCATCACATGTTTACCCTGGTTGGTCAGTTACTTGGGTACATGTGGGAGGAGTGTGTTATAGAGTGGTATCAGAGCATGGGTCACCCCTTGGACTGGATGGGCAGTGTGTTGGTCACGCATTCACATTGTTTGCACATGGGTTTCATCCTTGTGGTCTATGTGCTTGTTGCACATGCATGGTGTTGGTTATGGTTGTAGTGATTTTTCCATGTGAGAGGATGTTGTTGATGGGAAGTGTGTTGTCAGAAGTGTATGATTGGTTACATGTTTTTATATGTTTCTTACATGTATTGCTCTTGTATGCTTGGTTACATGTTGCTACCTGTTTTTACAAGTATTGTCTATTTATGCTTGATTATATGTGTTTATGTGTGTGTGTTGTCCATGTTTATGCTTGTGTGTTATCCGCATGTATGCTAGTGTATCATTTATATTCATGATTGTGTATTGTCCACGTACATTGGTATGGTTGATGTCATCATGTATCAGTTCATAGTCTGTGTAGTGATATGGTCATGCAGTGATGACTGGAGTCTAGCTAAAATGATGTTTTGTGTTGGTACACTTAGTGGTTATATGTTTATATGCTATTATGATTATGTTTATACACGTATCATGTCGATTTGGATGATCTTGCGTATGAGGTATCCTCCCCAACTTATGCTAAGGTACGTTGGTTTATTATGATTTGGTTAGCTCACATATTATGCCTTACAGGAGAAAGATCAAAATGAATAGCAAGATGGTAGACTACAAAGACTCCCTATGAATCAGATGAGAAATTGGTGGGCACTCTTCTGATTTGGTAGACACATTAAGAAGCATGAAGGAAGAAATAAGGAGTTGTAAGGTAGAAAATGACAGGGTCATATAGGCACAAGAGAAACAAGTAGAGGTTAATGAAATACTTCTTAAGAGCTTCTCAGAATTGCAGTGGCAAGGGCCACTTTAGATCAACCATGAGTAGGAGGAAAAAACTAATGGGGCATATGTTAGTAGGTATCTTGGAAGGCACAGGTCGGATAGAGCTGACACGGTTAGATATGACAGATTGTTGGACACTCCGGATAGGAGGGGTGATGAGTATAGGTACTATTCCAGTTTTGGTTCAGATAGACATTGTTGTAGCTATTTTTTACACCAAATAAAGCTAGAATGTTTTTTCAAAATCCGCAAGTTTGTTTCCTAGAAAATGGGTACATATTATCATGACCAAAAGATACATACATAAAATCTTGATTTCTTTTAATAATATTTTATATTGTAAATAAGTTTAATTTTGTAAAATATATAATTTTTAAACATAAAATTAATTATTATAAAAAAAATGGGTGCATTCCCATCCAAGTTTATTTATGTGCAATAGATTTCAAGGAAAACCAACGCTCAATATACAAGTCAAAGAAGCATGTCAAGTCAAAAGGAGGAGCCCACAAGGAACATCATACACCTGTTATAATATTTTGTAGTTGGTTGATCATATGAAATGGGCTATAAATATTTCTGTGTTGCCTGTGGAAGAAAGTCCATGTTAATAATCATGTGCCACCAATGTTTAAACAAGTTATTGAGGTGTTCAAACCTGAGAGTTCCAAATAACAAATGCACTCAGGAAGGAATGCCACAAGCTATCACAACTGGAAATTAGTTGCTAGTGCAGCTTGCCAAGAGAATTAAAGGGCACAAATCTAGAATTGAAAGTAATAAGAATTAAATGAAAACTTGTATAGGGAATTTATAGGATAAAGAGTATGCAGATTTCAACGGTGATGATAGGTGCTTGCAAAATCAAAGGCACATATCTAATTTTGGAACCCCTCAAGATTTTCGACATTTAATGGAGGAGGGGGGTCCGAAATAAGTTGTTTTTCAAAACAACTTTTGATTACGTGTCATCACCTAGAGGATTTCACACCCCCCCTTGAAAACTACTTACCAGCAACAACCCCTCCTAAAATCGATTCATGGTTTCGTTGACCATGCATGGTTTAATCTTGCCAGACAAGTGACTGCTTCAAGTTCCATCTCACATGATGATTCTCTTGCAAAGTGCCTCCCAAAGCTGAATATCGACACGTTATATGTTATAGGAGGCATAAGCTAAGGATTTCATAGAGGAATAAGAAAATATGCATGAATGTTAGATTTGACCAAAAAAACAAATTTTGGAGTGTTTTTAGTAGGTGATTTTCGAGCTAATATTTTGGGCAAACGAAGATAAATTTCTAAATTCTAAGATGTGGGTTTTTTGTAGGATGGTCCCAATTGAGTCTAACATGAAAATTTTTGTGAAATTGTGAGCAAATAGAGAGATTGTTCTAGTTTCCTATAGGGTATATGTTTAGTGTCATTTTCTACAAAACACCTGTGAACAAAAATTGGCATTCCTCGACAAAAGTACTTTTCTGAAGAAGAAAAAGATACTGTTCTTTAGCAGTCTATTGGCATTGTAGAAATATGACATAATTATGAAAGGATATGATACAATCATCAGAATGTGGAACATGGAGGAAGGTTTTTCGATTAAATAGTCACGACCACTTTGTAGCAAAATATGTGCCATAACAACATATACAAAGATGTTGGTTATGGGTGGAATAAGTCTTTTGTGAGAGATTGGCAAGCCATTCCTGAGCTCCCTCTTTTTTTATTGACATTATAGGAACTACATGTCAAAACACTGAATTTTTCCTTTGTGGAAATATTGGACCCATTACATGCCTAGGTCTTAACTATGCCAGAATTTATAGTGGCTCTTGGGATATGAGCATTTGTGTCTGGGATCGAGCTGTTAAGTTGACATTTGCAATTATAGATAGAAAAACAAAAGATCATGGAAAACCCTAGTGGAAAGCCAAGTAGAAAAGATCGCAATGTGATAGGCATATGAATCCACAAAACCCTAAATGTATACAACACATGTTTTCTCCATGAATTTTGGATATTGCAATCAATTTGTCTTCATAATGTATCAATACCGAGTTGAAATTTTTACCCATGGGTTTGTAAAGATGCATGGATGTTTGCTCACTGGTTCAATAATGGGTTATTGTTGATTTACTGGACTAAGCATCATTTTTCACAAGCCATTTATGCATGAAGAACATATTAATGTTCTTGTCCTGATATGCCATAGTGTTTATCCTTTGAATTATATTATGAGTGAAAGCACTATGAAAAGTGATTGCAGTGAACAAAGGGTGTAGTTGAAAAATTTCACCTCTTTTTCTAGTTGTAGGGTTTCATGATTTATTGTACTTATGTTTAAAATCATTGATCCAGATTGCAAACCAAAATTTCTTCAAATGACGGAGGATGTTGTCAACAAAATAAAGAGTCTAAATGTTGAAAGCATCCTGACCAAAATAAATGTTCTTCATGATTGGCATTGATTACCTTGTCTTAATGTTGTTACTATCCCACTCATCCTTTTCAATTGAATTGCTTCTTTGCACATTTCTTGATAGTTGATTTTGGTAGGGCATAAAAATGGTGAATTTGAAGGATTGGTTTATACCATTTATTTTTCGAAACTATTGTCCTTGTCAATAGTTTTGGGATGGTTATCAAGGGAGGAGAATTGGTTAGAAAGGCATAGCTTTGGCATTTGCATGGAGAGAATTTTCGTATTTCGTGGCAAACAATATTTTTTGCAACCATGTTGGGTTTATTTCAACCTACAACTTAGAGATGAAATATCTCTTACAGTGCAGGGGTGATGTTAGGATCAGATTTGCTATAATGAAAGGAATTGAAATTTGACAGTGGTAGTGATAAGTTGTAAGAGGACAACCAACTGTAAATAGCTAAGTGTGGGGGTCTATAAAAATACCTGCAAGCACTTCAATTTTACTGATCTCCTCTTCCTACAGAAAATATATTTATAGACATCCAGTTGTAAATGATTTTTCAATTTGATTCAAATTGCCAATACCGATGATGTGTTGGAAGTTTATTTAACTGTGGAGAAGACAATTTGAATAATTATTTTAGTGCTGAAAACCAAAGAAAGGTCTCTATGATAAATATATATTACTTCTCGTCTTCAACAATTTTTATATTCCATAATACATGAAGTATACATTCTTAGAAATAGATCTAGATGACATATACAAGCACATGCTTCTGCTCAAGAAAAAGAAATAGGAAAATTTGTTTGGAACAAATTTTGTCTAAAGGATCATTCGTCAAATAATAATCCCAAGCTTTTAGGGATTTAATGAGCATATCCAGGCCAAATATCAAAAGATTGGAATTAATCTAGATTTGGAAGAAACAATGATTATTCTCAAGAAATCAATTAGCAAAGGGAAGTTAACAGAATTTGGAGAGACAACTGACAAAACACTTTGAAATTACAAAATTTAAAAGACAAATGCTAGTCAAATGGTCAACAACTGACAACAGTTAAAATATCTTGGGCATTGAGTTCACTAGATCCACATTTACAACATATTATTTGAGGAAAAACATCATCATTTGGATTATTTATAGATCCATAAAAGCATGACACAATGGGTAAAATATTTTAAGAAACAAAATCATCACTTGAGGACTATGAGGAGGCTAGTGGATTTTCAGGGAAGAGTATTCAAAAATTTCATATTTCAAGCAGAAGGATCAGCGTTAGTGAATTAGTTTCGAGAATTAAAGGCAAAATTTTCCAACAATTTCTAATTTCCTGCAACAAATCAGATATTTTATATATTTTTAGTTTATTAATAGGGAATTTATTCCTGAAAGCTTGTAATCGCTTCAAGAGTTGTAATATCTATATATATTTGATCATTTGTAATAAATAAGGGTTGGCTTTTGATGCCAAGACCTTTTAGCTTTGTAAAACATTTATTTTAGAAATCCTAATTGAAGCCGTCCAAGCTCCAGTTAATGACATAAATTCTGTTTGATGTTGTTTTTCCAGTACTTTCATACTCTCTTTCTGCACATGTTCAAATTTGCATAGAAGATTCTAGGTAAGAATAGATTGAGTATCAATATTTCTGAAATACCCTGCAAAATTATAATCATTTAACGAGACCAGTTTACTGGAATGTTTGTCTGAGATAACTCCTCTACATATTTACTAGTTATTTCCTTCTGTCATCCTACACAATGTGTTTTGTTGGGATGTATAAGTTTTCTACATGCATCCAAAAATTCTTGATTGATTAAGTATTTAATTTACTGCCTAATTACCAAGAATATCGTTATATTCTTATGTCAAATTATTTACAAATCATGTTATTCTGTCAGGTTCGAAGCTGACACTTTGAGCAAGGACTCTGTAAGAGGGATATTTATTCCTGAACAGGGATTTTGCAATCATCAACAACCACCCCAACTAAATCATAAATCTGACTATTATGCTTCATAGGCTACTATTCAGTGATAGTGAACAACATTAAACAAGGCCTCATAATTATTGAGGGAGCCCCCTCTGGTTCAAGGGCCATCTTGAACCTAAAGACTGGTCAAGTTGGTTTCTCAGCGTAGTTTCTGCAACCAAGAAATTCCTACGAGAAAAGAATATAACAAACATCATGATTTCTATCGTTATCATCCATACAAGAGGAGTGATAGTGGATACTTGCATGATGAATTTAAGAAATAAAAGCCACCTACTTTCGATGGAGACTTGAAGAAACTAGAAGATGCAGAGGCTTGCAACTTGGGATGAACAAATTATTTGAATCGCATGAGTACACAAACAATATGAAGGCCATAATCGCTATCTTCAACTTGAAAGGTAAAGAAGACATATGGTGGGAATATGTGAAACAGGTAAGAGACATCAGGACAAAGGAAATGAGTTTGCATGAGTTCAAGAGAATTTTTAGGAAGAAATACTTGTCAGAAAGGTACTATAATAGTAAGGCCAAAGAATTTTATGAGCTAAAGATGGGATCATTGATATATGAAGAGTACACGACTAAGTTCCTAGAGCTATTGAGGTATGCACCATATCCTAAAGATGGGAAGGCTAAAGTTGAGCTATTTTTCAGTAGTTTTCCATTAACATTTAGAGATCATATTGAGTATGACGAGCCTCAGTCACTTGAGGAAGTCACTGGGAGATTGAAGCATTGTTGTGAACAATCAAAGCGTAAGAATGAATCTCAGCAAGGATGGAAAGGGAAAGACAAAGGTAAAGGTAAATGACAACTTAAGGGATGAAGGCCTCAAAATGCAAAGGAGAAAGAAAATGTGTCACCTCAAATGAAGTTTAATGCAACTAGACAGAGACATGGATCACACTAGTATCATAAAGGTAATGGTAGTGGATGGTTGGAGTGTTGGGCATGCGGTGAGGAACACCTTAGGAGAGATTTTCCGTAGAATCAGGCCTAGTAGGCCTAATATATACAATGCACAAGAGGCACAAAATGTTGGGGATTTTGGGTAAAGAATTACTCGTATTTATGCATCCGTGGACAAAAAACATGAAGAGCACCAGAAATCTATCATTGAGATGGATAGTAAGCATTGTGATCAACTTATTTCTATTTTGATTGACCTTGGATATAATTATAGTTATGTTAGTGTTGACTTGGTGGATATGTGTGGCTTGAGTAAGGAAATGTTGGACAAAGGATACATTAGGCCAAGTGTATCACCTTGGGGCACACCAGTGTTGTTTGTGACGAAGAAGGATGGTACTCTCAGATTGTGCATTGATTACAGGTAGTTGAATAATGTGACCATCAAGAACAGGTACCCATTAACAAGGGTTGATGAAACAATGTTCTCTAAGATCGACTTGAGGTCAAGATACGATCAGGTATGCATCAAATAAGAGTACATCTACAAGACCACACTCAGGACCAAGTATGGGAATTATGAGTTTGTTGTAGTTCCATTCGGTTTGACTAATGCCCTGACTACATTTATGTGTTTTATGAACAATGTGTTGCGTCCTTATTTGGACAAGTTTGTTATTTTGTTCATTGATGACATATTGGTATATTCTAAAAATGAAAAATAGAATGTCGAACATTTGGCAGCAGTGTTGAGATTTTTGAGAGAGCATCACTTGTATGCCAAGCCCAACAAATGTAGTTTCATCCAAACTTAGGTACATTACTTCGGAGATGTTGTCTCCAAGGAGGGAATTGTGATAGATCCAGAAAAGATAAGGGCCATCATGGAGTGAGTAGGTCTTAGAAATGTAGATGAAGTGAGATCCTTCATGGGGTTGGCAGGTTATTACCGGAGGTTCATTAGGAAGTTCTCAAATATTTCTTATCCTATTACATCATTGTAGAGGAAAGGTAAGAAGTTTTACTGGACAGAGGAGTGTGAAGCCAGTTTTGAGTAGTTGAAGCAGTTGTTGACACATGTTCCAGTGTTAAATATTGCAGATCTGGACAAGGAGTTTGTAGTATGCACATATGCTTGCAAGAGAGGACTTGTTGGGGTCCTTATGTTGGATGGACAGATGTTATGTTATGAGTCACCAAAGCTAAACGAGCAGAGAAAAAATACCCGACACATGATCTTGAGTTAGTAGCGATCATACATGCATTGAAGATTTGGAGGCATTATCTTCTTGGCAGGAGGTTTGTACTAATGAGTGATCACATTGGGTTGAGGTACTTGTTTAACCAACTGAATTTGAATACAAGGAAAGCTAGATGGTTTATCATGATCAATGAGTTTGACTTTGAGATCAAGCACATCAAAGGAAATGAGAATATGGTCACATATGCTCTTAGCAAGCGGGTACACGTAAATCACATGGCAACTAATGGCTCCTATGGGACAGATTTACAGGATAAGATTTTGCAGGCAGGTCGGCATGATGACAAGTATATGGAGATTGTGTGCAGGTTGCAGCAAAGTACATGTATAGAAACAGGTATAGGTATAGGTGATGATGTACAAGATTTGGACTATCGTCTCATGGTAGATTGATTGGTCAAATTTACAGACATGATATATGTGCCAGACAACATTGAGCTCAAGAAGGTGACCTTAAGGGAGTTTCATGCGAAACCATATTCGGGCCACCTAGGCTATCAAATGAAATTGTCTGTTATGAAGAGGTTCTATTATTGGCTGAATATAAAGAAGGATGTGGTAGAGTTTGTAGCTAGGTGTTTGGACTGTCAGTTGATTAAGGCATAGTGTAAGCATCCATGTGGAATACTACAACTGATTGCAATTATAGAGTGGAAATGGGAGGTCATTTCCACAGACTTTATCACAAGATTTCTGAGGATAGTGAGGAAACATGATTCCATCATGGTTGTTGTGGACAGGTTGACAAAGGTTGCACACTTCATTCTAGTGAAGTGTACATTCTCAACTAGTGATGTAGCACATGTATTCATTAGAGACTTGGTTAGATTGCATAGAGTTCCAAAGAAGATTGTGTCAGACAGGGATGCAAAGTTCACTTCCAAGTTTTGGAATGTTAGGTCCCTATAATACTAGTGATTACCCCATTACTATTGTAGTTATATCCCTTATTAATATTGTTGTTCCCCTATTGTCCCCATATTGTTATTACTGTGCCCGATAGAATCCCTCTATTGTTATTTTTGTGCCTTTATATTATTATTGTTAGGTCGGCTAGGTTATATCGTGACTCCTTAGACTCCTATATATAGAAAAGAGGTTCTGTCATTTGAATCATCAAAGAATCATTCATTTGTGTAATGTAAAGGAGGTTTCCCCCTCGAAGAGGCTGAATTATAAGGTGTTGATCTATCTTTTCTATCTTTTTGTGAGCTGGTTTCATAACATTTGGTATCAGAGCTTTGGATTCTAGGGTTTCGTTGCTCCAAATAGGTCATCATGGAATTTTCACTATAGTTTTTTTATGCAATGTTTCAAAAGTGGAAAAAACACCCATTTGAGACGAAGTCACACTGAACCTTGGGTCTGAATTTCAGAGATTTTCGCACTATATTTGCGGAGATATGATCCAAGGAATTTGGTCTTTTTGCAGACTCCTGAATTACATTCCAAACAAGTGACCTGGGGAAAATCGTCATAACTTTCTCTCTGAGAATCGGATTAAAGTTTTGTAAGAAGGTGTAGAAAGAGGATAGATTGTAGTTTCTTGTATATATGTTTTAGAGAAAAATATTGAAACAGGGACACGTGTTATGTTGTACAAGTTCGTTCTACTGAACTAGTTTATAATCAGGTCACTGTGGGAGATTTGGCATAACTCTTCCTTGGAGAATCCAATTGGGATCAGATTGGTGGCATTGGAGAGAGGACATAGAGGTCTATTGTAGATCGTAATTTCAGAACTATATGATCTAAAATGACAGAGATACAACATAGGCAATATCAAGCTCCTACAAAGTGAAAAAAGGTGTGTAGATTTTTTTAAATTTTTGTTTAAGCTTGGTTTGAAAAATTATTTTTAAGGAATTCAAAGGGCATAGTAGAGAATTATTATCGGTAACTAACGTCCCAAGGAAATAAAATGCAAACACCTAGTAAGAAACCTGAAATCTCTAGCATGACTCATGAAGAAGAGGAAGAAATGCTACATGATATATCAAAATTACAAGACCAAGTGCAACAAATTTCACTCTTACAAAAGCTAACAGAAGCTAAGATAAATGGTGTGGAATCTAAGATAAAGGGCGTGGAAGCCAAGATTGATGATTTGAAGATAGATTTTAGGGCAGATTTGACAAATTTTCTACAAAAAATACTTACTAATGGTGAAAGGGGAGTAAAGGAAACTCATGATGCGAACAAAGGAAATGTTAATCATGATTTCATACACTCTAATGTTGGATCGAAGACGCACCATATTCCAAAAGTCGATATGAGGAAGTTTGATGGCAAGGATCCTGCAACTTTTCGATCTCAATAATGTGCAAAACACACAAAAGGTATGTATTGCAATTCTGTATTTGGAACCAAATCAGTTTGTATGGTATCAATGGCTTTGCTCTCATAAATAATTTATCACTTGGGCAATTTTTACGGAAGAATAGATAGCACATTATGAGGATACAAAAAGCAACACTTTTTTTAGCCAATTGATAAGTCTCAAACAAAAGGGTTCAGTAATGGAGCACATTAAGGAGTTCCAAAAATTGAACATAAGGGTAAAAGATATTCCAGAGGAGCATAGGATTGATGTGTTCATTGGGTCTTTAAAGGATAATATCCAACATGATGTTCGCCTTTGGGAACCTGATTCATTAGAGAAGGCATTCAGGTTAGCAAGAAAAATGGAAAGCAAAATTATGGCAACCAAGAACCATACCACTCACAACTATAAAGATGGAAGTTTTGTCCCTAGTCTTCCACAACCTATAAGGTTGACACCACAACAATT
>APFE030850292.1:48376-76500 GCA_000404065.3 Pinus taeda
TTTTATGGAAGTTTTAATGAAATTTATTGAAAACTTATGAAGAAATTAGCAATCAAAATTGACTTTTTCAAGGGGTTCAAACTCATTTTAAATTTAAGGGTAAATTTACAAAAAACCTTTTAAAAAATATATAAATACTTTAAATTATTGGTTATTTATGAGGTCTTATTTATACACTAAATTATTTTAAATTATGAGGTCTTATTTATAGACTAAAACTAGTGGCTAAGGATAATATCCAATCCCCTAAACTCGGAAATTTGTTTTACAACTTTAAAAGAAAATCTTAGAAATCTAGTTTTTTTACAATTTTATAGAAATTGGTGTTAAAGAACTAATCATATATTCTTGACGATGGTGCATTTTTGAAAGTTGTTTCTATGGAGTCTAATTTTCCATATTATAAACAAAAATTATCTTGGAATTTCCTGATACTATTCTGTGGCCCCAGAAATCGTGCATGAAGTTGATTGTTTGAATATGTTTACCAATCTGGGTTTTGCAGAAATTTTGTACAAAATTGCTTTGAAGAACCAGTGGTAACTTTGAAACCGTATTGAATTTTTGGAACTAGTTTGAGATACAAGTAAATTTATATGTTTTGAAAAAACCCATTTATTGAATTCTTGAGATTCACCACCAAATGCAAGTAAATCAAGGAAAAATATGACAGTTTCAAAAATGTTACCTATTTTTTATTGTAGCTTAAATCATGTGCTAGGATCCCACACGTGTGATATGGTTATATTCTAATTAGTGTACCAACATATTAAGCCAATGTGGCATCTAATATGTCATGCTTTGAGGAACAAAAATATATTTTTATAATTTTGACCCTTTTCTCCATTTGTGTAGGGGTAGAATTAAGTACCGAATTGCGAAAATAGTACCAAACCAAGCACTGAACTGCCAAATCGTTACTGAGATGGTAGTGAAATAAAAAATTTCATATTCAAACATGCTTCTTGGCCACATAACCACATTATTAAACTGTCATTGATAAAACCATGTTAAAAACACATTTAACCTTTAAAAAGATAAGAAATCCATCATAATTAACCACAAGGTGAAAGAGGTACATTTAGCAGAAGCTGGTGGTACAACTGTTATGAAAAGTGTCATAAATGCGAGAATACAACTTATGAATGGGGACTTTATATACTAAATTATATGACATATTCAGAACCCAACATTCCCCCATGCCTAACATTTTGCATGCCCTCATGCAAACAAAAATCCTCGGCTATGACATTGTTTCTTGATGGAGGTGATTAAAGGTGAACTGTCATACCATCATAGACTTGATATGTTTCACAACAAGGTAGCAAAAAATGATTACCAATAAAATATGGACTAGGAAGGGATGGTGGATGATATCAGGTAAGGATGAGGATAAGGGCTGGAAACTTTGTAAGATCATTATTCACTTTTCAGTTTTTTTTTTCGTAGATAAACAACAATGACTTCATCCTCCTATTGAGAGCATTTAGATGACGATTTTGTGAACTCTTTATGATATACAAGGATAAGACTCTATATATGTAGCTTTATTCATGTACCATAATACTTTTTTCATTCTTACGGTCTTACTAGAATAAGCATTGATGGATTTGGAAATGGGGGGTTTAATGGTGGTTCAAGAAAAGCTGAGATTTATGGAATAGGAAGTGGTTAATCATCAATATTCCTTAAATTTTAATGAGTTAAAGAGCCTTTAAACATGTTTTACCTCAAGTATACCTTCTGAATTTTTATTTCTACCACAGGATGCAATGGAAGTTGTATGAAGATGAAGATGAGGAAGAGTAAGGCTCAGAGTCTGGAATGATCTGGAAGAGATGGATTTGATGAGTGACAACATGATTTGTTGAAGGAAGCTGAAGAGAATGAACTAAATATGCTTAAAAAGTCCCAAAAACCACTCCCCCATGCTTGAGGTTTTGCATGTCCTCATGAAAACAAGGTGAGGTACTGAAGAAGTGAGGAGGGACGCTGGGATGGATCTAGTGCAAAGGAACCTAAAAAAAACAATGGAACTAATAAGATGAATACTAAAAAAAAATGTCATCTCAAATTTATTAAAATGATGGAAAACTAACAAAAGCATAAAAGAAATTTCAAATCACTCATAACATATGACTTCATCAATCTTTAACAGTTATCTCAAGAAAAAGAAACCTTTTATAAATTTAAGGGTTTATCCTTCTTGGTAGGTAGGATGCTTTTTAATGATAACAACAAATGAAGAACCAATGAAAATTAGTTATTACTAACAAAATCCCAAATTCTTATAGTCATCCAAGTATTATGGATAAGGTTTGCAGTTGAGCTCTATCAATTCTATGTGATCATAGGTCCCACTTATAAGATAATTAAATCTTGGGTATAGAATGAAAAACCAATGAAAGAGGTCTCAAGATTACCTTAAGGCCATTATTCAGTAGAAAATTTATGGATTTCGTTTTTCTCTTGACTTTATCCACACATGCTTCCTTTTGATTGTAACACTATAGTGTAACCATCATACGTGTAGACAAAAGCCCTCGTTTGGTTGATACTTCTTTAGGTAGAATGCCTCATTCCCTGTGAGCGTCCATAGCCTCGATGGGTTTTCCTAGCGATATCAAAGTTCAGTACTTGCTGCCAATAGGCATCCATAGCCTCGACGGGTTCACCTAATAAAACTATTTTACATTGAAGGCTCTAGTCACATGTTTCCTACAAATTTAGTTTTATATTATGGATATTTATTTTGCAATTGTTAGATGGGGGAGTGGCTTTAGAAAGCCCCTTAAAGGCATAAGATGACACTTTTCAGAGTAACTTCGATTACCTACATAATGTCTTGGACGCATAAGGTATTTATAGGTACTCAAAGGACATAGCATGAATGAGCCATTTTTAATGTGAGATGGATGAGGCTGCCAAAGAATAACCAAAAGAAACCTAAATTCCCATTAATCATAGTTTCCATATATGCTTCCACTTTTAAAGTAGTCTTCTGCCATGAGGAGAGACTTCAGTAACTCTTTTGCAAGTCTTAATAAATATGTTCAAATATCATGCTTTGGTGTTATGGTTATAATATTCAAGTTTATTTTTTCATTGGTATCATTGTATGGACCTCTTAACTTTGTTATGATCCCCTTAGTATGTTTTGGTAACTATATTTTCATAGACTATTTTGTATTGATAACCAAAAATCTATATGAATAAGAAAAATGAAATTCCAAAACAGAAAAGGTATATCAACTATGAATAATTTGGAATTATCATTCAATTAAACTTTTATGAAAAATACTAATTATTTGATCATCTTCGTGAAATAGTGGTCTTAATGATAAAGCATGAATGCATCATTTTTAATAACTTAAGGAGAAAGGAAATATGTCATCAAATACTACCCTAAGTGTTCCATTCCGTTGATAAAGATGTCTTTTCCTCTTTTGAAACTATTTTTCTAGTATTCAAGCATCCCAAATGAACAATATCCTTGAATCCTGCTTTGTCTTGCAAAATAACAATTTGGTACCAAAATTTTGGGCATTGATTAGCTGAAACAAGGTATCAGACAATTGCTATGAAAAACTAGACAATGTTGCAATGTAATCATTTCCAAATTCACATAATATTCCAAACATAATGGTCATATCTTACTCTATTGAAAAGAAAAACAAGAAACAAATCTAACTATAAAAAATAAATAATAAGTGGGAAAGCAATGTAATACTTGAACAATGCTACTATTTGAAATAAGATTAAGTGGTAAAACAATATGCAACTGAAAGAAACCTCAATAGAAATCTCCTATAGGAACATAGATCTCTCATTTTCAACTAGTTTATTTTTACCTGTTAACATCCCCACTTATACAAAACAATGAGAAAAATGTTGCACTATATTTTAGAACTTCAGCTAACTATTATATGCATCAATTATTTATTTATTATCCTACTCTACCTAAGAAAAATAAAGTCCTCTCCTCAAGTCTATGAGTATTTCCAATGTAACCATGTGTGTAACAGGTATATAGATTAATTCATACTCAAGTTTGGAATACAATCTTCAAGGCATACCTGAGTATCAATATCCAACTATTTTAATGATGATGTCAAGAAGTAAGGAAGAATTAAGGAGTGGTATGGCCTTATAATTTCTTGAAACAAACTTTCAAAAAAATCAAAATTCACTTGTTTTACCTCTTTATTTGACTCATCTTGCATATTCTCCTTTACCATGCCATGAAGATCTTCTAGCATTAGATGATTATCCTCTTGTGTGATCAAAGGACCCATAGATAGGCATGTCAAAAATTCTTCAGTCTCAGGTTGTAATGGTTTCTCTCCATTCGATGTTGTCCATGGTTATTTAGTTTCTTCAAAACAATTGCAAGGGTAAAGATATTATTGTGGATGTGGTTCATGGAATTATTGTTCTTCTATCACTTCTGGGGAGGCAGATAAGTTCTTGACTGCTGTCAATATTTATTCTTCTTGAGAAGCATATATCTTAGCTGCTACTGGGATTTGAGAGAGTTCTCCCAAAATCTTGATCATTCTTGAATATTTCTTTACTGGTTCCTAATCCTTGTCCTGCACATGGATAAATGTGTGGAATTTTGATTAAAAATCCTAAGTAAATAAGAAGAAAACACACTTAAAACAAATGCAAGAAAACTAATCATGTACTCGAAGTGCCACTGCGCTACTAGGATCTTGTTGTCACCAAGTTACCTATTCACAAAAAGTTAGGCTTCTCTTCTTTCCATGAATCAATCTAAAGGAAAACAAACTTGAAAAGAAAAACAAATAAAAATGAGGCTTTAGATCCTACCTTTAATTCTACGCATATGAAAAAGAAACTAGAAAATCAATTAGAGACAACCATTTTTTGGAGCAACCCCAAACCAAAACGGATGTGTGGCTCTTCACTCACATATTACCATCTTTCTCTGCCCTTTGGTTGCCCAACAACTAAGATAATGTAAAAAACTTGTGAAAGAAACTATGCTCTAATCCCTTTAGCTCCTCCCCGGCAACGACGCCAAAAATGTTTACAAAATTACATGTATTCTAATTCCAACATTTAATTATCAATTTGGGGTTGTAAGACTTAAGCAGAGGAAATGCAGGATTCGAACCTAAGTTAATCTAGTTGAGAATACAAAACAAATTTTAAAATCTTGAAAGGAAATTTTATTCTAAGTCTATTAAATAATAAATTAACCAAGCACTAGTGACATTATTAGATCTAAAATATAATGTAAAATAGGTTCAAAGGTCAATGCTTCAATCACATTAGAAACTGAAATATCCCTCTTCAAGTCTTCACACACCCTTCAAAACTAAACAACACTACTCAAGGAAATAAATCCAATGAATAAATGCAATCTAGAAACTACTTTGCTTCTCCAAATTAACTAAATCATTTCAAGAATTTCCATTTACTAGATCATGAAGTACGAAAGATGGAACCTTGAATTGTTCTTGTAGCAACACACTTGAAACATAAATCTCAAAGAAATTCTACAAGGGATTGGAAAGGAAACAATTCTAGAAATTCAATAAACAAATCCCAATAAATCCATAAAACTACCCTAAAGTAGGCTGCTTGTAATGGCCTAAGAAACCTTGTGCACCTCAGACCTATTAAATTCACACAAGATCAATCATATAAGAGAATCACTTCATCACATATATAAAAATATAATTAACCATAAGTGTTTGAAAGTTTTCTTTAATTGTATGAACTTGACTATAACATAGGTACCAAATCAAAAAACTATATTAGCTTACATAAGAGAACAAGTACAAAGAAAAGAAATCTAAACAAATCATATACAATAGCTTACAAAGCTGGATCAGTGTGCCCTTTCTGACACCAAAAAGGTAGCTAATAACTCACAAGCTTAAATGCTTCAGAAATTAGTGAATCATCAACTGTGACTTTTATTAATCTTCAACAAAATTACAATTTACAAAGAATTCCAAATGATGATTTCTCTCCCTCACAAAATATTCAATTACAACCGCATGATCCCCTTCCTTAGGCCCATGAGGTCTTATTTATACACAAAAACTAGTGGGTAAGGATCAGATCCAATCCCCTAAAATCAGAAAACAAATTTACAACTTTAGAGGGAAATCTCAGAAATTTGCTTTTTTCGTAATTTTATACAAATTGGTGTTAAAGAACCAACCATATCTTCTAAAAAATGATGTATTTTGGAAATAATTTTATATGGAGTCTAATTTTTCATATTATCAATAAAAACCTCTTTTCAAATTTCTTGATTTGATTCCATGGCCTCGAAAATTATCCATGAAGTTGACTGTTTGAATGCTTTTTCCAATTTGGGTTTTGCAGAAATTTTGTACAAAATTGTTTTGAAGAACCAATTGTAATTTTCAAACAGTATTGAATTTTGGGAAATGGTTTGAGATTCAGGAAAATTACTCTGTTTAGAAAATTTGCATTTGTCGGATTCTTGAGATTCGCCACCATATGCACGTAAATCGAGGCAATAGATGGTAATTTAAAAAATGTTACCTACTTTTTATTGTAGCTTAAATCATGTGCTAGGATCCCACACATGTGGGATGGGTATATTACAATGGGTATACCAACATATTAATCCCACGTGTCACCTAATATGTCATGTTTTGAGGAACAAAAACATACTTTATAATTTTGATTTTTTTCTCCATTCGTGCAGGTGCAGAATTGCTAAATTGGTACCGAACCAAGTATTGAAGTGCCAAATTGTTACAGAGTTGGTAGAGAAATATAAATGTTCATATTCTAAGATGCTTCTTTGCCACATAACCACATTAGTAAACCTTCATTGATAAAACCATGTTAAAAGCACATTTAACCATTAGAAGGATAAGAAATCCATCATAATTAATCACAAGGTGAAAGAGGTACATTTAGCAGAAGTTGGGGGTATAATTGTGTGTCATAAATGCAATAATATGACTTATGAATGGAGAGTTTATATACTGAATGATATGACATATTCAGAGCCCAATATGGGCTTCACTGGGGGAGCAATACCATACCACGTGGGTTCATATTGGGGGATATATATTGAGGAGAAAATAACACAATATATAGATCATATAATAAGGGTTAAAGGGTTTTAATATTTGTAGATATAAATATTTAAGCTCAAAATTAATGAAAACATATAAAGGGGTATAAAAAATGCTAATGAAAAAATGGAAACCTACAATATCCAATGCAAGTAGGGGTTTTTTAAATTGGGAAGGTGTACTGGATTTGTATTGGTAGGGGGTTAAATAATGGGATTTTAGAGGTATTTTCCAATATGTAGTCAAATTAAGGGTATTGTTTAGTATGTCACGAATGCACATGCTATGTTAGAGGTTCATTGAGTGAAGCCCCCGTGGTTGCAATCAAATGCTCATGTCTAGATTCCATAAAAAAATGACTTAAGGTGTTCATTGCAAAGAAAATGTTTGGCTTGTTATTAACCAAATACACCAATGATCCGATAAATTATCGTTATATGGATGCATCTACCATATTAGACTTAGAATCCATCATCTTTATTAGATTCGTCACCATAGGAGTTGCCATAGAGTTGCATTCTGTCATTACAAACTCATGAAGGATATTGATGACATGCTTTCCTTGTGCAATAATGATTTCACTAGGTTTCTACCATATTTCCAATCCCAAATAGAAATGAATCATGCCAATATCCTTCATGTCCAACTCAGAGTCCAACTCCATCTTACATTCAATAATAAGATGCTCTACACATGTTAGGAAAAATTCATAAAATATAATAGTAGAATCACATACTCACCCTTTATAAACTTGATATACAGGTTTGAATCAACAACAATTTTAGAGAAACCAAGTCTCAATAAATATCCATCAATTCTAGAATACCAAGCTCTTGGTGTTTTCTTAAGTCCATATAAGGCCTTCTTCAATATGCACTTGTAAGATTATTTCCCATGGACCTAAAAAAAATTATGTTTCTTTATGTACACCAAGCTTCCTCAATCACACCACTAAGGAAATATATATTCACATCCATATGATGTAACTTCCATCCCATAAACAAAGAAAGAGAAACAAGAGATCTAATCGTGGTGTACCTAGCAACCAGTGCAAAGGTCTTAACATAATCTTCTCCCTATTTTTGGGAGAACCCTCTAGCCACAAATATCACCTTGTATTTGTCAATTCTCCCATCTGCTGCATGCTTAATCTTATATATCCACTTTTATGTTACCACAAACTTCTCTTCACGTCTTGGAACAATCTCCCAGACATTGTTCTTCATAATATGTTGGTATTCTTCCATCATTGCATCTTTCCAAACTTGTTTGTTGGATACTTCCTCAAAGTTGGAATGTTTAGAGTTAATGAACTTAGTATTTAATGTTGCATATCCATAATACCTCTTAGGTATCTTAGTTTCCTTGAAGGTGCCATGTGGAGCTACATGTCCTTCTACATCCCGCAAAGTAGATTCGAGCCAAGATGGTCCTTTTCTAATTTCTAGAACAACCACAAGATCCAATTATTCACAAGGTCCTTCTGGATTTTCTTCATGATATTTAGGATTCCTTCAAGATGTTGGAGGTATTGTAACTTCTTGTTTCAGAGCCACATGTTCCTTTTGTTCATCATCAATGTTCATGTGTTCTTCTTTGGATTTTCAATAAGCGACATCTTCACCAAAGGTCACATCCATGGTTACTTCAACCTGTCACTGCCTTGGAATATAGATCCTATAGGCCTTTGATTACTCATTATACCTAAAAAATATCCCCTTCCTTCTCGATGGTTCTAACCTACTTCTCTTATGCTTGGGTACATGTATGAACACTGGACAACCAAATATTCTCATATTTGTAATCCATGGTGTCTGACCAGTGAACACTTCTTCAGGATGGGGACTTCTATTTAGAATGTAGATGACTGTCATGGTTGCCTTTCCCCACAAGAATGTTGGTACATATTGATCATGTATCATTGCCTTCACAAATTATTCAATAGATCTATTCTTCCTCTCATCCACTCCATTCTGTTGAGGATTATAGGAAATTATCAACTCCCTCTTAATCCCAACTTCGTTACAAAAGGAAATGAGTCCCTTAGAGGTGTATTCTCCTCCATTATCTAATCTCAAAGTCTTGATATTTTTCTTTGTTAGGGTCTCCACTTCAACTTTAAATTGTTGGATTTTTTTCGAAAACTTCATCCTTTGTCTTCATAACACAGATCCACATCTTGCGAGAGAAGTCATCGATAAAGGATACATAGTAGAGAGTGCCTCCAAAAGATTTAATTGACATAGGACCACACACATCAGAGTGGACTAGATCCAAAATATCTTTAGACCTATGTTCAATGCTTGCTGTTAGTTTTTCTTAAGGCTATATTGTTATTTTCTTTAGATAATTGCATTTCATTGTTTACATATTAAATTCACCCCACAACATCATAACCTTATTCACTTTTACCACATTATTGAACAACATATGTGATTATATAGAAAGAAAAATATAATCATCAATGCAACAAAACATAACGGAACAATAGAAGAAAAGCATTCACACATAAAGACACTAGGATTGGTCGAAGACCAGGGAAAAACCCACTACGGGGAAACCCTTTTAAATTTTCCTTCTTATTAGATTGTCATTGAATGTTTCATTAAAGAAAGACTATAATGATCCATATCTTCAATCACAAAAATATCCAACAAAACGAACTAATCAACATACAAGAGATGAACCCAATAATACTAATAATCAAAACCCTGATTCAGAAGTCATGCTGTCAACTGTCATCAACTGCTTCAACTACTGAACGATGTGGTCAACTGACGAAATCTATGGTTAAATGTAAAACTCAAAACTTAGGTCCCAACCACATGTAAGGAGTGTATGAGCATGTAACTAAAACCCTCCAATTGTACTCATGAGCCTGCATGCCTACGGTTGTGACCGAAAACTGATTGTGTCATCCCTCCGGCTAGAAACCAAAACCCTAGATCTCATGTGCGAGCTTTAAACCCTACAATTTTGGACTTGTACAAACCCATCTCCGCAAACCATCTCAGACCTGTGCGGGCTAAACCAAAGAAAGAAGAATGATCATGATGATGTCCAAATGAGGGTCACTCGACTTGTATTCATAGCCATCCATGGGTTTCAAATTCCTCTTTTGGGCTAACCTGTCCTCTTGAGAAAATGTGGGCTTCAATTCAAAAATAGAATTTTCCTTGTCCAAATTGAGCATTTAAATAGCCAAAATTAGTCCTCTTGAAAAGAGGAATCTAGTCCTATGATCAGAATTTGTCATTGAGATACCAAAAATTAACAATACCTCTCATATAGGGAGAAATTCCAATCCTATCATCATATCATGTCCCATCTCAAGTATCTCGTCATCACTGCTCATCTCTTGCTTGTCTATGATCATATGCTGAAAAATATTGAATCTGAAATAATAATAATTTGACATTGGAGGCGAGATCAATCTACCACCATATATCCATTAGGGAGCTACTTCTATCACACAAAATCATTGCCAGCAGGAATGTTACTACCCGAGAATCTCTGCTAGTGGGGAGCCAATGCCATGATCTGAGAAACTCTGCTAGTAGGGAGCCAATGCTACGGCTTCGGAAGCTCTACTATCGGGGAGCCAATTCTATGGCCCAGGAAAATCTGCCAGCAGGGAGCTAATGCTACGACATGAGAAGCTCTACCAACACAAAGCCAATCATATGACCCAAAAAACCACAAACAATAGGAGGGGTTCCATTTACCTTATGAGGTAAGGATCACACCTATCCCACTACCTGGTGATAATAGGAGGGATACCACTTAGCATAAATGGTAAGGATCACACCTATCCTATTATCTGGTGATCTTCCCAACATGACCCTAAAGATTCAAGTGGTAGAACACTCACATCTTTAGCTTGAGCAGGATGCTACTTACCATAAATAGTAAGGATCATGCCTAACTCAAGCAACCAACATCCATTGGAAATATGGGTGGGAAAGACAGATGTCAATTGGGGTATACTCTGCAAAGACCAAGATATGGGAGCAACATCTTCTGCCATATGGGTAATAGATAGGGGAGCAACATCTTTTGCCATATGGGTAACAGATAGGGGAAATACCCTATTATCCAAAGATCCCTCAATTCTAGGAGCCCTAGATCTCATTTCCTCATATTGGGAGCTCAAAAAAGGGGGAAGATCCGACTTAGTGTCCTCAATTAGCTTAGACCCTTACTCCAGAGGGTCACATACATCAATCCATGCTTCTCTATGTACATCAAAAACATATCAACGTGCTGACATCTGGTACCAACTTAACAAACTTTCTGAAGAGTTTCCTCAAACATCACCAAGAGAAATAATCCTTTATTTTCCTGTTCATATATGAAATCAAAATAAAATATTATCTTAGAGAAAATATATGTCACAAAAGGATACCTTATTCATCCTCCTCTCATGGAGGTAGCAACCATAAGTCTAGTCTTGTCTCATACAACAACATCGTCTCAATCTATGAATATATCTCTATCCAAGATACATACGAGATTCTCTTCCAATCATATTCCACTCTGGTTATCATAATATATCACTTCCATATCCAGAACCTGGTCAAACAAATCTCCAACGAGTTTCCTTAACCAAACTACCCATCAGCTAGCCATGCTATCAACAATGTACTCAAACTTGACCATGCTTAAATCTATGGACTTCTATTTCCTGTTCATCCATGGTATCATTGTAGAACCCAAGAAACACTCAGATGAGCTCCTTTTGTTAATAATTTTTTCCATCCCAGTCATCATCATAATATCCATGTAGACTCACATCTGTAGAAGTATATCTTACAATATCTCATCTCAAACTCAAAGTCCATATTCCTCTTATGCTCGACCATTAGAGGCTCACTACTTATCAAGAATATATTGTTAATATATAAAATAAAAATCAAAGGAACAACTTGGACCAAATTATAGGTTCAGATCAAAACTAATTCCAAGTTTCACCATGTGACTGTTAATGCGGACTTCCATACTTGGGGAGATTGCTTGAAACCATTCAATTTTTTTTTCTTATAGAACTCACCATCATCTGCTCCATGTCTTGTAGGTATGTCATATCCCGGGTGCACTTCTTTAGATTTTTGTGTCCTATCGGCTCAATCACACCCATAAACCTTCTTCCATGTAGTTGGGAGGCTCATAATTGTACCCTTAAGACTTTCTCCGACCGTTTGGGGCTTGGACTAGGATAAACCTTCTCTTCTCAGATTAGAACTTGCCAAAACTTCTTCAAAAACATCAATTGATTATTCATGACCGAAATTCTTCCTTTGACATTCAAATTTTTTCAAATAATAGGTGTTAAAATCTTATGAAGAAGCTTCTCCCTTTTAATGAGAATCTTCTTCAATCATTTGTTGCAAATAATACTGAGAGGGGGGGTGAATCAGTGTTAGTCAAATCAATAATTTTTTCTTTTCATACTCTGATTTATATACGCTACTTCAATGAAGGTAACTCACGTGTACAAGCAACTTTATTTAATGCAACCAACATATATCCAACAAACTTATGATTCAATTAATTCATCATATGTTGATCTTTAATCAGTGCATCAGTACTTCATTAACAATATAAATAGTAACCATGTGCAGTAATAATAGAACAAACCATCACACATAAAAAACACATATGAACACCAATATTTAAGGTGGAAACCTAATGCGGGACAAAAACCACATGCTATTGTCTTCTTTTAATATAAGAAAAACATGTTTACAATATTCTACTAGTGCAAACTCATATCATTACGTAGGCACCCACCTGCAGAAGGCTACAACCTTCTCTCATTATCCAACTTCTACTGGAAGGGAGCTACAACCCCTTAGCTCTTGTACTAGCCGATCTGCTTACTAGTATGTAGGCGCTGACCTATAGAAGGCTCCAACCTTCACTTGTTTTCCAGGTACTACTGAAAGGGAGCTCCAACCCCTTGGATCTTGTACTAGCCGATCCATTTACTAGTACATATGCACTGACCTATAGAGGGCTCCTACCTTCACTCATTTTCTAGCTGCTACTGGAAGGGAGCTCCGACACCTTGGTTCTTGTACTAGCCGATATGTTTACCAGTATGTAGGTGCCAATCTACAAAAGGCTACAAACTTCTCTCTTCCTCCAGGGACCACGTTTCATGAATTTTCAAACTGGATACTCTTGGAACACAACACTATAATCTGAAGGCCTCGTTTCATCAAATTTTCATGCTGGAACCATCAACAATATTGAAGCTCAAAATTAATCACCATTGCAATACGACCATCAAATACATCTGTATCAACCAATCAATGCAACTTAATCATCAATCTCTAAATCAATCACAACTCAATCACTGAAGAAAATCACAATCAATCAATCTAAACTTTCACAACATTGTCACTAGAACACAAAGCAGAACCCAAAACTCTGCAACAACAACCAGATCCAACTGCAACTTCAAATATCATATTTCATGATGTATACACTAATTGTATGTGATGAACCCACATGTATACATGCTTTTACCAAAGCGAACCAGCGTGTAGGTCTACAAATACTATCTTAAAAACTTCTCGGATATTCTAGACTTCAGTCATACCCACATCATAACATTTACAGAATAAGCCATGAATTAGTATTCCGATCTAGAATATCCATGATCAAACCACATAATGATAATTCATTTCAGGCCTTAAGATCCCGATCCATCATCCATCATCAACCATATAGGTGCATCCTTAGTTCAGATCAAGAAAAGCATCAGAAGCCCATAACTTGTATATTTGATCTAACACTTCATAAGATATTCAATGCTTGCACACATGGTCTAATGATCTTCTCCTCCTTATATAGTTTTAGGCCTTTCTCAATACCTTGGAGCAAATACCTAGGGTCAATACCTCAGACTAAATACCTTAGACCAATACCTTGGATCAAAATACCTTGGACCAAATACGTTAGACCAAAACCTTGGCTTTCCAACATGTACACGCTTTTCCTCCTGTGGGAGTGCATGTATATGTACTTTTGTTCTATTAACCTACATGTATACGTTGCTTGGAAAAAGTGAAGCAACATATACTTCTTAAACCACTCTCTTTCTTCACTCCCTTGAGTCTGATATGTAAGTTAACCTGTTGCACTGTGAACTGTCATATGTTTGAGTTTCCATCAAGGACAACACATATATCATAATGCCAACAATATCTCCCTTTCGACTTGATGGCAACAACAACACCAAGACACTCTCCCCCTTTGATATCAATGGCAAAGGGTAGACCAAGATATTCTCCCCCTTTGATATACATTATGTTGTCCATGCTCCCCTTGGGTACATGCTGAATTCTCTGATTAAGCTCCCCTTTTGTACATGATGATATGCACTAAACTGTCCATGCTCCCCCTGAGCACATGCAAAGTCTACAAAAATAATTTTCAAAATAATAACATGACTCTATAACTCAACTAAGTGAGTATGAACTTCCTATCACCAATGACTCATACATACATGAATCTCCCAAACAAGTGGAGATATACTAATTTTGACTCATCCACCCAACCAAGTGGGGATATACCAAATGTTTATACATGACTGAATTATAAATTATTACATCATCCTTCCCACACATAGTGGGGTTACAAATTAGGTATTTTCATGACCTTTACATCAAATGATATACATGACATTAGTAACAAGGACTAACAATCTAAACAAGACCATGATAGTCATCAGCAACTATCATACACATATATGAACTGTACCATCAAAATCTTCCACTAGCATCAATATCAATGGCCTATATATGTCCATCATCAAAAGAGTTACCTGAATCAAAACAACTATGTGGATCAAGCAATATAAGCATCTTCATGTACCAAGATATTGTAAAATAATGGTGACAATTCATTATTATAAGCATATGCTACCCCTGAACCTGTGCCAACTGTTGATTTGTCAGATCTGATCATTGCAAATATCAGTAAGAATCATCAAGGCATCATCATCAACTTTCTAACATCTTATGAGCACCAACACATTTCCACATATCATCAACAGATTGTAACCATCATCAAACAGAGCAGATAATTGGCTGAACCATACCAGACCCCTTTTCCTGAGTCTGTCCCACTGCTTTTTCTTCAAACCAACATATATGTGACTGTGCAACTTCGAACTCATGTATATACACAACTTATCTTCATGAAAATTGCATATGAGATTTAGAATACTGAAGTTTCACACTTTCATCTCCCCCTGAGTCTATTATGTCTGTACACTGTGCTATGCCACATCTTTCTAACTGTACTTCCTTCTTCTTCCATATCTTTGAGTGTGATGATGTTTTCTCCTTTTGGTATGGTGCCTGAAATTTTCTCCTGCATTCCTTTTATATATGTCCAAACTTGTTACATGCATAACATTTTACATGTTTCATATTTCTTCTATAGTAGTGAATGGATTTGTGACCAAACATATTGCAATAAAAACAATATCCCTTAAAGTAACTGGAAGCTAATGATCTTTCTGTGTGACAATCTTGAACCATTCTACTTCTACATCTCACTGCAACATGTCCAAAATTATGACATATAAAACATTCAACATTATTCATCGGAGGAAATAACCGAATATCAATTCCATAGTTAGGAGTAAAAGATTTTCTTTCCTTGGTTGTTGATGGGGTTGACCTCTCATCTACTAGTTGAGCATTTCAGATTTTGAATTAGAGTTCCTTGCCTCACCTTATGAGCTAGATTCACCTTCAACAGATTCATGAAAAACAAGATCAGTTTTGATGATAGGATACCTTTGACTACTAAGAATATTATCCAAAATCTTAGTACTATCTTGAAATCGTAACACTTTACCATTTTCTTCTAATTTACCTTTTAAGATATTTACCTCAACCTCATATTTCTCTTCCTTTTCCAGATATTGCTTCTATAAGATTTCTTCAGCCTTTCTTCCTTCTTCCACTTGGTTCCTTAATTTGTGAATTTCATTTTCTTGTTCTACATCTACTTGAGGTAGTTCCTCATTCTGCTTATTTTCAAGATCTTCTTTTGGAGTGAGGATCTTAGCTTCAAGACTTTCATAGTAACTAGATCAATCTTTAAGTCTCTTGATTGTTGTACTCTTTACATTTATTTCATTTCTTAACGATGTCACCACATCCTCCAGCTTTTGACATTGATCTTTCTTTTCCTTGTACTGCTTCCTTACTTTGTTTCCTTCCTCCAGCTGAGCTTTTAATATGGTAACTTCCTCTTTGAAGGCATACTCCCTTTTATTAAATAGGTCTTGTTGATCTCTGATTTTATCTGTGAGCTTTTACTTCTCCCCTTATGTTTCTTTCACAATCACTTCCAATATCTTCAATATTGCATGAACAAAGAAAAGTATCACTAGAAGACCAAAAATGTGTACCTGATACTTCATTTGCTTGTTCATCTTCAATCTGAGGTGATTCTGCATCTGAATACTTGCTTCCACCTAATGGCCAATTGTCTCTCCTGCTGTCACTGTTCCTTTGAGATGTATTCCTTTTCTAAGGTGCTTTCTTCTTTAGCTTCTTTCCCATTGTTTCTATGGATCTCCTTCAAGCAATCAACATTCTGCCAAAGGACCTGCTCTAATACCAATTGCTGGAAATAATACTGAGAGAGGGGGTGAATCAGTATTAGTTAAGTCAAAAAAAATTTCTTTTCATACTTTGATTTATATACACTACTTCAATGAAGATAATTCGCGTGTACATGCAATTGTATTTAATGAAACCAACATATATCTAACAAACTTATGATTCAGTTAATTCATCATATGTTGATCTTTAAACAATGCATCAGTACTTCATTAACCATATAAATAGTAACCATGTGTAGTAATAACAGAAAAAACCATCACACATAAGAAACACACATGAACACCAAGATTTAAGGTGGAAACCTAATGCGGGACAAAAACCACCAGCTAATGTCTTCTTTTAATGTAAGAAAAACCTGTTTATAATCTTGTACTGGTGCAAACTCATACCAATATGCAGGAACCCACCTATAGAAGGCTACAATCTTCTCTCATTCTCTAGCTTCTACTGGAAGGGAGCTACAACCCTTAGCTCTTGTACTAGCCGATCCATTTACTAGTATGTGGGAACTGACCTACAAAAGGCTCCAACCTTCACTCGTTTTCCAGCTGCTACTAAAAGGGAGCTCCAACCCCTTGGTTCTTGTACTAGCCAATCCATTTACTAGTACATAGGGGCTGACCTACATAAGGCTACTACCTTCACTCGTTTTCCAGCCGCTACTAGAAGGGAGCTCTAACCCCTTGGCTCTTGTACTGGCCGATATGTTTACCAGCACGTAGGCACTGACCTACAAAAGGCTACAACCTTCTCTCTTCCTCCAGGGGCCATGTTTCATGAATTTTCACACTAGATACTCCTGGAACACAACACCATAATCTGAAGACCTCGTTTCATCAAATTTTCACACTGGACCCATCAACAACATTGAAGCTCAAAATCAATCACCACTGCAATACAACCATCAAATGCATCTATATCAACCAATCACTACAACTTAATCATCAATCTCTGAATCAACCACAACTAAATCAGTGAAAACCCATCATCACTAAAGCAAATCAAAATCAATCAATTTGAACTTTTAGAACATTGTCACCAGAACACAGACACCAGAACATAAAGCAGAACCCAAGACTCTGAAACAACAACTAGATCCAACTGCAAGTTCAAATATCATATTTCATAATGTATACGCTATTTGGATGTGACGAACTAGCGTGTATATGTTCTTTTACCAAAGAGAACCAGCGTAGAGATTTGCAAATACTATCTTAAAAACTTCTCAGATATTCTAGAGTTCAGCCATACCCAGATCATAAATTTACAAAATAAAACATGTGTTAGTATTCAGATCTAGACTATCAATGAACAAACCACATAATGATAATTCATTTAAGGCCTTAAGATCCTGATCCATCATCCATCATCAACCATATAGGTTCATCCTTAGTTCAGATCAAGAAAAGCATCATAAACCCATAACCTGTATATTTGATTTAACACTTCATAAGATATTCAATGCTTGCACACATGGCCTAGTGATATTCTCCTCCTTATATATTTTTAGGCCTTTCTCAATACCTTGGACCAAAACCACTCATGACCAATACCTTGGACCAAATACCTAGGGTCAATACCTCGGACCAAATACCTTGGACAAATACCTTGGATCAAAATACCTTGGACTAAATACCTCGGACCAAAACCTTGGTTTTCCAACATGTACATGATTTTTATCCTATGGGAGTGCGTGTATACATATACACTTCTTTTTTTCTATTAACCAGTGTGTGTACACTGTTTGGACAAAGTGAACCAACGTATACTTCGTAAACCACTCTCTTTCTTCAATCTCTAGAGTCTGATTTGTAAGTTAAGCTGTTGCATTGTGAACTGTCATATATGTGAGTTGCCATCAAGGAAAACACCTTTATCATAATGGAAACATCATCATCATTCACAACAACAACAACCTATCTATCATAATAATTTGATAATACAAAAAAAATTGTTAATCACAAACTATATCAGGTTCTTAGACATATATCATAACAAGTCATCATCATGTCATCAAACATTCATCAGGGGTTAGTGTCATAGAAGAATATCTTCATACTTCAAGGATCATAATCATAACATCAAGTTAGGGCATCCAATTCTACCACTTTTCATATTTACTAAGCTTAAAAAAATCTTACCAAGATTAACAAAAGTATCAGTTTTGTCGTCACATTTTCATCATGTTTATCACAAGAATTAACAATAGAATCAAGTTACCATATAATGTATCTAGCCTGCTTAAGGAAATACATCATGTATAAAATGGTAAAACTTTCAAAGTATCAAGAGAAATAATATATCATGTGCCATAAATAAAAATTAATTTCATATGTATGTATGCGATATTTATGAAGGTGATGTTCTAGTTGTAATACCTCAGGGCTTACCTTACCATCTAATATTGCAACTTAGATACCTTGTAGTATTTACATACTTTTGAAACTTGTAGCATATATTTTTCATAAGAAGTCGTATCACTTTGTCAACTTTTCACTAGCTCTCCTCTTCTCACACTAGCTCTCTTCTCTTGCACATTAGATGATCCTTAAGAAGGATATACTTTTCACATCTCATCTAGAGGTTAGAAGTATACATATACTCAAATATTCATGCAGGAAGCAATAATAAAATAAAAAGGATTAGTGTCATAAATAAATAACATAAGTCTAAAAGGTACTAATCTTTAATGAGAGATGATCATCTCCCTCTTGAACTAGACTTCAAGAGTTAGTATTGTCCACAACAATGCCTCCTTCCATATTTCCATCGACTTTATCAACAACCAAGGCCATCAAAATTGACACAAGGTTAGAACACCTTCACATTGATCATGTTTTAAAACTTTAAAACTCAATTTATCATCTTATCGTAGGTTTCTTCGAAACCCTAACCTTATGTCATCCATCAAACCCTAATAACCAGATTTCCTAGGGTTTCCTTCAAACCCTAGCATTATTTTTGTCTCCTCAATCTTCTCTTGCTAACATCATTGGTGTCTTCATAGGGGTGTTCTCAATGAATTTTCCTCAGCCCAACTTTGATTCCATGTTAATTTTTCTTAGGGCTCTATTGTTCTTTTCTTTAGATAATTGCATTTAATTATTTACATATTAAATTCAACCCATAACATCATAACATTATTCAATTTTACCACATTGTTTAGCAACATAATCAATTATATAGAAAGAATAATATCATCATCAATGCAATGGAACATAACAGAACAATAGAAGAAAAGCATTCATACATAGATACACCAGGATTGGTCAGAGACTAAGGAAAAACCCACTACGGGAAAACCCTTTCAAATTCTTCTTCTTATTAGATTGTCATTGAATGTTTCAACAAAGAGAGAGTACAATAATCCATATCTTCAACCACAAAAATATCTAGAAAAAAACTAATCAACATCTAGGAGATGAACCCAACAATACTAATAATCAAAACCCTGATTCAGAAGTCCCATGGTCAACTATCATAAACTGCTTCAACTACTGAACTCTGTGATCAACTGACGAAATTTGCTGTCAAATGTAAAACTCAAACCCTAGGTCCCAACTACATGCAAAGAGTGTATGAGCATGCAACTAAAACCCTCCAACTGCACTTATGATCCTGCATGCATACGGCTATTACCAAAAACTATTTGTGTCATCCCTGTGGTTGGAAACAAAAACCATAGATCTCATGTGTGAGATTTAGACCGTGCAATATTGTACCTATAGAAACCCATCTCCGTGAACCACCTCAAACCTGTGCGAGAGAAACCAAATAAAGAAGAATGATCATGATGATGTCAAAATGAGGGTCACTTGGCTTATATTTATAGCCATCCATGGGTGTCCAATGTTTCTTTTGGGTCAACCTGTCCTTTTGAGCACATCTGGGTTTCAATTCAAAAATACACTTTCCCTTGTTCAAATTGAGCATTTCAATAGTAAAAATGGCCCTCTCGAAAAGAGGAATCTAGTCCTATGATTGGAATTTTTCACTGAGCTGTCAAAAATTAACACTTGGAAAGGGTTTCTTGACATTTTTTCCAAGATAGAATCCCTTAGATACACCTTCATGATCTATTCGCAAATCTAGTACACTTGAAACAATTTTCTTCAAAGTTGACAAGGCTCTATAATGAAGGTGAATATATCTTCTATGCTGAAGCTCACATGGATTGATAATTATGCACTAAATCTTGAGAAGGCTTCCCTAGGAGTTTATACAATCTTCTTTCACGAGACCCAATAACCTTAACAACGTTTATACTAGTCCTTGGCCCACACAAAGAATTTCCCATCGATGAAGGGTACTCTATATCCTCTATTTTCTAAACATGAAATTGAAATAAAACTCATTTTCAAACCTAGAATATATACTATGTTGCTTAAGTGAACGTTTTCACCTATTTCTAGCTCAACAAATGTTGTCCCAATCCCTTTGACTGCATAGTTATTGTTGTCTCCAAGCTCCACCTTTTGAGTCATTTTATTTTACATCAAACTTGTAAAATGATCATGATTCCTTGTCACATGTCTTGAAGCTAAGCTTTCTATCAACCATATGTTTTTTTCATCTGCAAGAGATCCTACAAGAGTGGAATAGTAGAAGTGATGTTTATCTCATTCAACTTTGGGTCTCTTGGAATGTTCATCAATTTTTTTTGTGGTAGCATGTTGCTTCCTTCTTCTCTTCATATCATTGAATATTTTAGGACATTGGTTTTTGAAGTGATCAAACTTATTGCAATGGAAACATTGAATCTTTGACATGTCTATTTTCCTTTGAAGATTATGTCTTTTATCAAAATCTCTCTTCCTTTGAAATCCAAAGTTCTTTCTTCCTGAAACTTTCTTAGAGCGAGTTGCATATGTTTGAGAATATCTTTTTCTTCTTGAGATATTGGATTTGTTCCTCTATACTTGAGTTTCAATTCTTCTTGATACCAATATACCGATGATTTTTCCAAACTAGGAGCTTCCTTTCGACTGATTATACCTTATGCAAATGAATCCCATGACTGTGGTAGTCCATTAAGTGTTGAGGACACAAGTTTTCTATTATAATTTTTTTTTATCAATATCTTGTATTTGATGTATCAGTCGAGAGAACCTCACAAAGTATGAAGACATTGTATTGTTCTTTATGATTCTGATATGACAAAACACATTTCTTGAATCATGACTTGGTCAATATTGATGTTGGTATACAAACCAATTAGGGAATCATACATCTTATTTTAAGTTTCAAGCTCTCAAATATATGGAATTAGATGATCCTTCATGGATTTGATAATAATGCTCATTGTAGTGATGTCATTCTTCTTGAATTTCTTCTTTCCTGCATCATCTACAGGTTCAGTCATATTCCCTTTCACAATTTCCAAATGATCTTCCCTGGCAAGAATTAATTTTATTCTTGTCTTCCAAGCTCTAAATTTAGTAGTCCCTTCTAATTTGTTCTCTGATTTCATATTAGAATCCATGGATGCAACTTGATTTTAGATCTAGGGTACTTCAAAGTGATCTCAAAGTAGGTCTTCTTCAAGAGTGACCTTTGTGCTCTTTCCTTCACCAAAGCTTTAATACCATCTTGATTTTTCCAATGCAATAGGTACAAGCACTTAATTATGAATTATGATAATTAATTCCAATGATGTAGATGTTATTTAGAACGAAAAGATGATCATTAAGCAATTATACATCAAAAACTAAACAAAAAAGATAATAGAGCAATAGAGATAAAAGGCACAAAGAGACAATAATATTTTTACATTGGGAAAACCCACTTGGGGGAATCCCCAACCAACCTTTTTCTTAGAGAACAAATGTAATAAGATATACATCAAAGTCAAACTGACTAGCAAGATGAAAACCACAAGATGCCTCAATATGCCAAGCCAAAATTCACTAGAGTCAACTCAAGCAACTTCTCCATAGACTCACATAAGGTCTGCATTAGGGCCAAATTTCTACCTCCTCCTTACCTTAGAATTTCAGACCTACAACCATAATTTACCTCTAAAACTTGGACCTATAACTTCGACACGTGCGAGGGCTTATTTTTGAATTCAACTTCTTCTTTTTCCTTCAACTTGACCTTCTTATCCATCACATCCTTCTCTATGCTAGATTAGAAATATATATGATGATGAGATGTGAATTTTCTTGGAGTGGAGGTCAAGTGGTCTCTATATATTCACACTAGAAGGAGTCGAAGAGGTGCCTATAGGGGCAGGTCCGACTTCATCACCGGGAGGCCGACTTGGGAACCTTGTGGTGTCTAAAATAAAAACAAAAATTTTCATTTTCTCGCTCTTGATAAGGTAATGAATAACAGACCTTATAATATTTTTCTTTCGAATAGAAATAAATATTTTATTTTCTTGCAAGAATGAGGAACATGCTTCAAATATTTTTATTTTTCACAAATATAATTTATATTTTATTATTACAAGTACAAATGAACATTATGAAGACTGACCATAGCTAAAAGATTCAATATATATTAGTGTATCCACATTTGAATTACCACTTAATGTAAGCTTGTGGAAGAAGCTCTTGAGACTTCATCTTGAATCCCAAATTGAATTCATGTGATAAATTTATTTATTTCCTTGTTAATATGATAATTGGCACATTGTTTAGTATGAATATTTAGTTTCTTCATATCCATTAATATTCTATCAGTTTGGTCATCCTCATCGTAAACACCATGTATAGTTTTTCTTTGTTTCATTGAAAACAATTTTACTGATTTTGATTGGGATAAAAAACACGAATAATATTAGTAATAACTTGTACATTATTGATTAAGTTTATGTATGAATCTACACAAAATGGACCTTGTTAATATGGAAAAACCCAAAATTGGGATTACAAATGTAAGGATTATGATCTTTTATTTATTGAAATTGCTGCAACATTAATTTATTACTATGTTCATTCTTATTTCCCTAAATGTATGCATTTATATCTATAACACTCTTTCACTTTCTTATTATTCTTTCTAGAAACATTATCATTAGTGTGAAAATACTATAAGTGTCCAATAATTGAAAATTCACCTTACATCTCTTTCCCTCAACCTTAATGCAAATCCAAGAGAAATGAGATGCATCATTTGCATCATTAATGATTAGAGAAAATTTTTTGTTTCTTCGATGGGATCCTTATATAAGATATGGGGAATGTAACATACTTAATGTTATCATGAGATCTATTCTATAGGGATTATACTCTAAATCCACTAGGTTATGAATTTTTTTGCATGGATGGAGAGATAAAGTGAAAAATATATGTCCTCACTAAGAACAACATACTTGGTGTTATTAATGATTAATTTCCTATCTATTAATGCTTGTATTGATATTAGGAAGTATAGAGGTCTTAGCCTACATAATAAAACATGGATGGAATCTTACTAGATTTGGATTTCCCTGCAGGCATATAAAGCAAGTCTAAGGATATATGCATGGCTCCTATAGTGTTTTGGTATAATCATCAACCTTCAATAAATACCTCAAGGCGTATGAAAATTTATTCTTTTCTAATGATATTTACGATGAACATGACTGCTATAGTTAAGCATGATTATAATATTCTTAAGATACTATTATTCGATGGAGTGCTCAATTATCATATGGATACACAAAACAAATCTTCTCTCATATGGATGCGACAAAAATGTTTGATTATAATCTTAGCTCTGATACCACTTTGTAACATAGTATCAGAGCTACCATTTCATCTTCTCTTAAGCCCTTCCAAGTCTAGTATTGAACCATGCTATGATACCACTTTGTCACATACCTCAACTAAATATATCCTAATAACACTTGCAAAAACTTTATTTTCTTCTCCCATACATTTTGTCAAACATTTTACCTGTAAACATTTTTTCAAATGCTTTATATACAACCAAATAAGTAGTTTTTTTTCTTGTAGACATTATTTCAAACGTTTTATATGAAATCAAATAAGAAACATTGATTTGATCCCACTTGTAATATAATAACTGAAATATACCACATAATCATACAACTTTTGACTTTTATCTTTGAGGTATTTTATCAAATAGTTTGTACGTAAATTGTAATAAAACACCTTTAAGACATTTCTTCAAATGCTTTTCAAGAAAACTGACATAGATAAACTACAATAGTACTATCATATAACAATACTAACATACGTCAATATTATCCCCGTCCACAAAATGGCATTTCATTGGGGAATTTAATCAAACTGTTTGTATGCAATAAATAATTAAACCATTTAAAACTTTTTTAAACTCTTTGCATGAAAATTAATATCGAAACTTCCCTAGGGAATATATAATAAATTATAGTAGTTCAAGTTTTGAAAACTAAGGAAAATAATCAGTGGGAATTCTCCTCACTATGGTCCAAGTTTTAGCCTCTCTAACCTCCCAGATGAAAAGTTGCAAAAGAAAAGCAACATGAAATGTTTGATACATGATTTTAGGAACATCCAGGAAGCGTGACTCCCTTTGGTCATATATTCTTAAATGTAATGAACCAAGATGTCAGATCTGGACCAGATGATCAATGAGATTTCCCCTCACTATGGTACAAAATTTAGCTTTTGGACCTCATAGAAGAAATTTATTGTAGGAATTCCAACAGGACCAGTTTCATGCATGATTTTAAAAGAAATCAAAAATCCCAAATTCCTTTCGTTAGATCTCCTAACATGTCGTTACCCAAGATCTAAAATTTGAATCACATGATAAATGTGATTTTCTCTTACTATGGTCCAAGTTTAGGCTTCTGAAACCTCCTAGAAGAAATGTTATAAGAAACAATTCCAATATGACCTGTTTAAAGAAGAATTTAAGCAGCCTATCTTCCTCAATCAATGTTGTTGCACAATTTATTGCATATAAAAAGATACAACGAAATAGGATATAGCTACAACCATGATAAATTTGTTGAATGGAAAATGCATGTAATTATACACCTCTTGAAAAGAGTGATTTAATAATCATGCATACAAGATATTTATCTCGAGCCAAATATTTTGTAATATGGAACTAAATAAGGGTGAACCACTCTTTGCCCAACCATAGGATTAGCTATGCTACAATATTTCTCATAGCTAGACACCACCGAGCTAGATCTTTACGCCCCAAGGAGAAATTAACTTAGTGGCATTTCACATGCTTAGATTCAAATCATATTATAACACAAAAAGTGAAGGCCACTCTCCTCCACACGCAAGAAAGAATCTCAATGTTTAAATTTTCCATTCATTGACTAAGCCCATAGACATTTACAAAGGATAATGTAGGCCTTCACAACATAAGGATATCCTTCTATTATCTCTAAAATACCTCAGTCCTCCCTTATGTAATGATATTTATGCCACGCACGAACAAGACAAGTCTCAGTCCTCAGAGCCATGCAATCTAAGGAGAAAGCACTACTACACATTCAATTCCTGTTACGCACGTTATCACCAATTCTCATGCCAATTCAAATTTTTGAGGGGGAGAGAGAGAGATGTACGAGAGAGTAATAGAATAGAGAAAAGCAAGAAGCTTAAGAACCAAGAAGAAGAACCCCTTAATTTATCCTTCTAATGATCCTTAGTATTGCAGCAAGAATATTGCAACTCCCAAGGCTACCAACTTTAATTATAAACCCAAGGTTTGTAAAACTTAAGAGGTATCGACACTATATGTGCAACATATAATGTGTCCTTCTTTCGGTGTCATGATGTAATGGATTGGATGTAATGAAATAAAATCCTAAATTAATTGCATAAACGGAAATGTTACTTTGAAAATAAATTAGTCCTAAGAAATAACAACAATTTTTAATTGAAATCCTAAGAGCATGAATTCAAATAAATATGCCTAATCTACTTTCTAAAATGCATGTCTTAATTGGTGTTTATTCTTCCTAAATCATGGATTTAGAGCCTAGGGGTCATGATTCAACCCTAAGGGACAAAAACCAAGATTTTTGAGCAAATATGGTAAAGTATATATGTGTTAGAAGAGTGCTACAGGAAGTTATAGGCGGTGCTACAGGAAGTTACAGGCTGCTATCGAAAGTTACAAGATTTTCCATAGGAAGATATAATTCACTGAATGACCAAGAAAATCAAATCCAAATTGTATGGGAATTTTTTTATTGAATAGAATGTCTTAGGTCTACATTCCAAGTGGAAGCACTAAAAAATAGTTGAAAATTACTAGTCTAAAATCTAGAAATTCGAGAATTAGTGAGCTAGTTAATCAATCAAATTCGTAACTTAATCAAGTGAAAATTCAATGGGGTATTTTTTATTTATTTATTAAATTGAATGTTTTTATGATCTAATGCAAGTGGAATCAATTCAATTGAAGCTTATTATCATGTTCTAGAAAATTGCAGAAAATTACTACTATTTTACACAAGGGACTTCCAGAAATTTAGATTTGGGAATAAGCAAACTAATCCAAGTAGTTCAATGATTACTATGACTTTCAAAATTTGTTACAAGGATTAAATCATGCTTGTGATCCTCCAAATTAACTTAATTAAACCATTTAACCAAATCCTATAACAATAAATCATCAATACTAAATGCAGAAATAGAAAAAGACAAGAACAAAAGATACATGTGAATAAGAAGTGAAAAGAAGAAAGGTAATTATACAAAAGGGATCTGAGGCTCTTTGGATGGGCAAGCCTGAGGAAACTCAAATTCCTATGAAGGAGACAAAGATTTAGAAGTTGAAAATGGTACCCAACTTCACTATTTCCATCAATACAATTACATCCCTGTAAGAAATGAAAGTGGAGCTGCACAAATACGACTTTTCTCCACAAGAAGACTAAGAAAATCCAACCCCTAGAGAAAAATTAAAATTGGTACATGTACAAGATGACGAGGAAGCATTATCTTTGCAAGGAGGAAGCTTTCTCCTCCAAAATCCTTCAAATAGTGGATCTGGTTCCGAACACTAGGAATTTGCATTAAATGACAAGGAACACATTCATAGATTTTCTCAATCATTGGATGTTGGGTCCCTATAATACTAGTGATTACCCCATAACTATTGTAGTTATAACCCTTATTAATATTGTTGTGCCCCTATTGCCCCCATATTGTTATTATTGTGCCCCATAGAATCCCTCTATTGTTATTTTTGTGGCTTTATATTATTATTGTTAGGTCGGCTAGTTTATATTGTGACTCCTTACACTCCTATATATAGAAAGGAGGTTTTGTCATTTGAATCATCTTAGAATTGTTCATTTATGTAATGTAAAGGAGGTTGGCCCCTCGAAGAGGCTGAATTCTAAGGCATTGATCTATCTTTTCTATCTTTTCTTGAGCTGGTTTCATAACATTTTGTATCAGAGCTTTGGATT
>APFE030850292.1:85323-102648 GCA_000404065.3 Pinus taeda
GGTTTATATTGTGACTCCTTAGACTCCTATATATAGAAAGGAGGTTTTGTCATTTGAATCATCCAATAATTGTTCATTCATGTAATGTAAAGGAGGTTTCCCCCTCGAAGAGGCTGAATTCTAAGGCGTTGATCTATCTTTTCTATATTTTCTTGAGCTGGTTTCATAACATTGGAGCTCCACAATTTGTGGAATAATTTCATAATATCTTGTTTATTTATTATCCAATATTAATCCTCCTAGAGTAGGGAGCAAGTCCCCAAATTATCTCCTTCTCCAAATCTTCATAATCTGCTCAATATTCTCACAATATTCTACAAAAAGAATAATATTAGGCACAAATATGAAATCATCTCTTAAGCTTCCGAATGAACATATTAAAGCTAAAAAACATTACTAAAGGTAGAAGGAGAGGTTTAATATAGCCTTTATGTGCATAAGAAATGTTAGATGGGCTTTAATTTGTGTCTAATTTGGAGGCCCATTATACCTCACTTCTGAAACTATTGCTCATCCTTTGAGAAATCTATCCATCCTCCTCTCCTTATTGTTCTTCATGTATGCTAACATGTTTCATGCTTTGCTTGCTAGTCTAATTGATGCTCTTTCTACTGCTCTCGTTGCTACTGCATTTTTTCCCTTTCTCAGTTTCCCAAGGAAGCCCTAATGTAGCTTGAGGCTGCTTCTTTATCTCAGGTGATTCTTCAACTGTAATGAGTTTTTTTTTCTTTAGGGAAACACTTTGCTTTTGATTCATCTTCTTGGCCACTTGGATCATGTAAATTGAATGAAAAATCAAGTGCAATCCCATCATCATACCCCCTTACCTTTTATTTGGACCCTTTCCATTTCCTTTGAATATTTCCTTGCTTCCCAAGGCTCTAGCAGTTGTTCTGGGAAAAATTTGCCTTCCTGTACCACTATGTTAGCTTCCTGTAGCAGTTTCTCGGCCTTCCTGTAGTGCTACACTATATTCCTGTAGCATGTTAGGGTCAGTCTTTGCAGCCTTCCACCAGCAATCAAACATGCTCTTACAAAGTGGTCTTAGGGTGTTAAAGTCAAATTTTGTCATTTCAGTGAGTCTTCAAGTAAAATTTGGTCACTAGGTATTAGGTCTAGGATTGTTTTCACTCCTTCCAAACTTTTCCAAGTATTGGTTCATGTCACCATTCGGTTAAGTGTACCATCATTCAAAGAGTTTTCATCATTATTTCAGGTTCCAATGGGTAATTTTACACCTTGTTTTCTTTTCAGTTATGCTTAGGTAAGGCTCATTTCCCTCTCTTAGGGTTTTGAAGGTAATTTTTCTTGGATGGTCAAATCATCAATAAAACTTGCATCCTAATGCTAATACACCTTCTCCTATCCTTAATATACCTTCTTAAAAACTTCTGATCATTGATATCCCTCAAATTCATCATTTTCCCACAAACCCTAGCCTATTGCTACAATTTGACAATTTTCTAGGTTAGTCCTATGTTTTTTCCTTCTTGACCCCTTCCCCTCACTCAATCATTTAAATTATACTTTCCCATACTTCCTAACATCCCTACCTATTTCTCAATTTTTTCTCAAGAAATTAGAAGCCCCTTATCCCCTTCATTTCCCTTCATTTCTACAAATCCCCTGTTCCACACATCGAGATAGGTTTTATTCAAATGATGTTTCTAAACAAGAAAATATGAATTTGATAAAAGTGAGAGAGTTTTGTTTCCATCATAGACCCAAGAATAAAAACCTCCTTCAGTTTTTACACAGGTCTCATGGTTTGGGAGAAATGTCCAAAACATCATTTGCCTCAGGAGAGTTGATGCACTTTTGGAGTGACCTTGGGAAAATAAATCTTTCTCATAGCTGGGGTGACTAAATGAATTGCCTGATGATTCAAATGATAACTAGACACAGAGATATTTACAATGAGCTATAATGAGTTCAATTTGGAGTTGAGGAAGACTTCCAAGAGTTCATTGAAACAACACTTTGCATTTTCGCAGCCTCATTTTGCACATTTTGACTAATCTTGGGAGATTGAGCTTTTTACAGGGAAAATGAGCTCCAAATTGAAAAATTCAAGATATTATGGAAAGTAGACTCGACAATATTTTGAATGTGCTATCCCATGATAAATTTGGACATCAGGAAAGTAGTCAAAAGTTGGACTGAAGTGGTGTTGCGTGTTCAGGAGGTGACACTGCACGTCTAAGCTGGGCGCTACACGTAGGGAGGTTTTAGCAGTGCAAAATTACACTGTGTTGTGCGTTGAGAAGTGGCATTGTGCATCTATAATTGGTGTTGTGTGTTGAGCAACAAAGACTAGAAGGCCTCCAAACTTCATAAAAACTTCCAAAGAACCCTCTCATCTCTCAAACAAGTACGTGCACTCCCTTTACCTCATCATTAAAGTTGCAATTGAAGTGTTTGAAGGAATTTACCATGACAAATGTGGAACCCTAGTTCCCCCTCAATGACATTATATAAACCCTAATCCCCTCTATTCCTCCCATCACCTATCACTAAAACCCTAAACCCGTCTCCCATATCACTCCATAACACTCTATATTCCTTTGTCCTTCATCCCACAAGCTATACTTCAAAAAAGGACCCAAGCCCTTCTCCCTCATTTTCATGATTCATATCCTGCCCTTCATTTTCTAGCCCACCAAACACCTCACAAGATCATCTCCCATTCTCTTATTCCTAATCACTCTTTCTTACTTCCTTCATCCCTTTTCTAGGGGTGCACAACCTCAAAATTTGCAACATGAGGGTCAAACAGATGACAGCTAGGATAAAGCAGGCTCTAAAGGGAATAAAAGAGGGGGATAGGCTTAGATTTCTTGCCAAAACTTCCTTGGCTCATAAAATATGCTTGATGGTGGTGCTTCTCACCAATTTTGGTCAGGTTTGGAGAAGATTTTGTTTTTTGCAAATTTTGGAAATTGCACACACAAAAAATCTGGCTCAACGTGGCGCTGTGCTTTTCCTAGGGGAATCCAATGGAAAAATGGCTTGCATTTTTGGATTCAGAATGATGAGTACATGCACCCTATAGATTTTCTAAGTTTTTGGGGTAGAACTGGTCCACCAAAAATTCAAAAAACACCCTAAAAATGACCTTTCTGCCACTTTTTGGACACACATAAGCAATATTTGGAGAATCAACTTTTGAGGGGTCAAATGAGTTTCAAATGAAGAAATTCGAGGTGTTTTGGAAAGTATAATTGAAGACCTTTCCAATGAGCCATCATGAGCTCAATTTGGATGCTAAGAAGGCTTCCAAAAGGGACTTGAAAGTGGCACTGTGTGTTGGTCTAGTGGCGCTATGCGTAAGGAATTTTTTGCACAAGATGGCTATTTTTCTATGTTTTGACTGTGTTCATGGATTTTCTCTCATGGAGGATGTTTTACTGATGTGAATGGTGACTTGGCTTGTAAATATGATGGGTAATTAGTAATAGAGGGTAGATTAATTAGATTAAAAGTCAACTTGAGCACAAATGAATTAGTTTTCTTACTTTTAGAGGCAAGTTTTTAGGATTCCTATATTCCAGTTTCTTGTTCAGTGTAGGTTAGATTAGATCCTCAGCTTAGGGATTCGACCCCTGAGGATGGGAGGAGTTTTAAACAATGCCTATATCTTCTTCTTCTTTCTCATTGTAAAGGGTTGGATTCAGTTGGATGCTTATGCCTTGATTGTACATCATTTTGTAGCAGTTTAGCAAGAGATTAATAAAAATTGCAGCTATTTATTTGGGATCCATATGGTATGGAGTTTAGTTCAGTTTCTTCTCTTGTGATCATATGTTAATATGTTTTGTGCACTTCATTACTCATTTCTTTGCTTCTAAGTGAACGTTTTCAAGTTCATAGGAAGAATCCATAACATCACTGCTCTACTTTGGGGAAATATTCACCATTATATGTTTTCTATAGTCTAGGAAGGATCCATGGTAATCACATGCTCTTCCTAGCTTCTCACCAGTCTTAAAATACCTCACCCATCAAGCCGTAGAGTGCTAAACCTTATGCCTACATTTCCCCATTGAACACCCTACAATTTTGACCTAATTCCCTAGCCCTAACTGTCCAACTCTTCCTAATCCAACAAAACCCGTTCAAAATTAAATCAAACCTTGTGCTACTATACCTAGCCCAATATCCTATTTCTGATCTAGTCATCTTGGCTGAGATCCTTACACAGAGAGCCCTCTCACAGCCTAGTAGGGCTAGCTACTTGGCTAAACGTGGTTTGTAGTCACCTTGGCATTGCCTTCCTTCAGCCTGAGGTTCAATCCAGGTGATAACATAACAATTACAGTATTTCTAAAGAAATCTAGAGAGGGGCTTAAATTTTATTTGGGAGCTACTGGGATGATGGAGAGTGGTGAGTACATGATCTACACACAACCTGAATCCTGTAGAAACTGAATTTTTCATTCTAAAAGGTGGTGGGTCCACTTTTGTTTTTTGTTTTAGTTGATTTTTCCATTACTTTTTTTTTTTCAACTTTTCTCTATTTTTTATTACATGAAAAATAAACTCAAAGTGCTTTGAGTTAATTGAGTTGACCCTCACCTACCCCTTCGCACTCCTTGTCTTCCATAATGAATAAATGATTACATCCCACTTTCTCAAGTCCTCTTTACTTTTGTCTTGTCCTCTCCCCCATGTGTAGGTGTCTTGGTGGAAAAGTGAAGTTAATTGCAAGATAAGGCCAATTCTTATTTGCTACTAAGTTTCGCTATAAAAAAACGTTTTCCTTCATATACATACAGCCTTTTTTGATCTAAAATAAGCCTGTAGGAGAATTTTTGAGGATTTCATACTTGGGCCTTACCCTTGATGTATTTTTGTAGGTGATATTGAGGTTGCTATATGATTATTGAAGCTACATTTGGTGGTTCTAAAGCTGCTAGTGATGATCCTTTGGTGGTTTCATGCTACTTCTGAACAGTGGTAATGGTTGATCTGTTCACTTCTTGAGGTGTCATCTTGTTATGTTTTTTTCTCCTTGCATTGGCTTTGCTCTGAAATTTTTCTCTTGAAATATTCTTGGATAATCGAAGTTGTCATTATAGGTATTCATGATGGTGGATCAAGCTGGTGTTGTTTAAGATGATCGTTGACCCTGCAGTAGCCCTGTAGAATTTTTGTGGCTTCCCAAGATTGAGAAGATGATCCCTCGACGTTTCATGTTGGTCAATTCTTCATTATGGTGCTTATAAGTGGTTTTGATTATGGTTCTAGACGGCTTGCACAGACTGTTACAATTCTGTGCATCTTAATGTAGCAGACAAATGAACCCTCCTAGGATCATTATTTCCTTTAGGTGGTACTGTTAAAAATATTGGTAATTCATGAGTAACCTTTTGACAAGGATTAAAGGCCTTTTTTGTGGTGGAAGGGATGGAAGAATGGGTGAAAATGAAGATTTTTCATGGACATGGATGAAAATGAGAGTGGAGAAGAGGTCAAGTGGTGTGGATTGGGCATGTTACCATCATCCATATGCATCTCCCCTTGAAACATCTCGGTAAATGGATGCAATATTTTGAATATATGATAAAAATAAATTTATGCTCTGTGTATTTTGGCTTCCTGTAGCAAAACATAGGCTTCCTGTAGCATTTTAGGACAACGAGGAAAATGAATGGGAAAATTTTGGGAATGATGGGTGGGTGGTGAAAATAGATGAGGGTGATGGATTGGCATGGCATTGGTCCTTCTAGAGCATCTGAGCAAAGGAGGAGAAAGTCCAAGTTTGACTTCCTTTGACTAGAATTTTGACCAACATTTTCTTTTGGTGCTAAAGTGTTCTTGTTGCTTGCAAAGGTTGGAGAGCACCTTCATTCATGAGAGAGAGATATATTGAGCAAATGTTTTTTTATTTTTCATTCTATTTTTCTCTTTTCTTAGGCCTACTAGCTTCCTCAATGAGGTTTTCAACTAGTAGGTCTACCTAGGCACCTCAAAGGAGGTTTTCACCTAGGATCTTTTTTTTTTCTCTTTTTTTCCAACGAATTGACTGCCTCATGGAGGTTTTCAACTAATGATCCTATCTCAAGCACCTCAAATGAGGTTTTCACTTGAGATTTTATTTTTTCTCTTATTTTTCATTTTTTTCTCTATCCTACTCTACTTGAAAAAACAAAATCATTTTCATGTGTAGGAATACTTCCAATGGAGCCACTTGCATAACAGGATGACAGATGAAATCATGTGTAGGCTCGAAGCATATTTTTTGACATGTACCTGAATGTGAGATACCAACTTCTTTGACTAAGATGAGATAAAAAAAATTATTGAAGAAGAGTGTTTTGCTACAACTTAACAATTTTCTAGAGCCATATTTCAATACAGTTATGATGGCTCTAGTCCACTTGCTGATTTGGATCGTCTTGGATGTCTTCTTCTTACATGAAATTCATATCTTATTATTTTTTATTATTATTGTCTTGAACACAGAGGATATAATGGTGAACATGATGTAACTTTCTCAATCTCTGATTCCGATATCTACTCTTCATCAAGTGCAACCCATGATTCTTTGGTCTTCTCATTTGAATCTTCTTTTTTTACATGTTTTCCTTCAATGAAATAAAGAGAATCTATTTTTGTAATACTTTTCCTGAGCTAAGATGAATACCATTTAGATCAAGAGGAGATATTTGGAAGTGTTGTATCTCAACATTGTAAGTGGGTTGAGCTACTTCCTTGTGTGGGTTTGGATATGGTGGTATATGTAGTTGAATGGGAGTGGATGTTTGAGATGGATGTGGTTGGGGTTGTGGTGGAGGTGGAGGTGGATGTTAGGGATAACATGGAGTTGGGTATGGGGGATATTGAGGAAAATATTTAGGATATTGTGGATTTCTCTCATAATTTCCTTTCTAACCTTGTTGCGAAGATTGGTTTTGGGGTTGAGATGACCAAAGTTTCCTAGGAAAGGGTGTGTTCCAATTACTTTGAGATGGATGTGCATAACCTTGAAATTGTAAATTAGGCTCTTGCAACATACTAGGTTGACTAGGCTACCATGGTCCTCTTGGAGATACATAACATAGCTTCTTTGGTGATTGACGTGATCCATTGTCCTCTTGGTAAAATTCCTTCAACGTTGGTAATGATGAGAAATATTTAACAAGTGATTCTACATGGAAAAAACAAATATCATCGTCTTCTTTTTCCTCATCTTGCATTCTTAAAATTTGTACTTGTTTTCCTAGATTTCTAATAATTTATGTTTTAATGTTATCAAACAAATTCCCAAGTTTGGCTTGACTTACTGATCTTGATGTTGATTTACTTACTCTTGTCCTTCCTCTTGATATGTGTTTGCATGTTTCACAAATTTCTTCAAATGATAATTGGTGTACATCACCTCTACTCATGAGATCAAGGAGATCAATCCACTCATCCCTAATTGTTCTAAGTAAGAGGGTTTTTAGTGTATCCAATCCTAAATGATGTAATTTTTCCCTCTTAACATTATACATGAAGCTATATATTAGATCCTCAAGGCCTTCATCTTCTTTTTGATTCATTCTAAAGATTTCTTATTTAAGATCACGATCTTTATATTTTTGTAAAAATATCTTTTGCATATCATCCCATGAGCTTATTGAATTAGTCCCTAAACTCATGAACCATTTAAGAGCTATATCCTTCAATGTTGCCAGAAAGAATCTCAACTTTTACGTGTTTAGTAAGTAACCATAATATCTACAAATAATTTCAAATTCAAAGAGAAAGGTTTCTAGATCCTTTGAGCTTATACCATGAAAGTTTAGAAGAAAAGATGGAGGGATGTTCTTCATGTGCACACTAACATGAGTATCTTGAATGGGAAATCTAAGAGGATCTTCTTCATTGTTATCATCTCCATCCATTTCTTCTATCTTATATTCTACCTTTTCTTATTCCACTAGCAAAACTGGATGACAGTGTGGCTCTTACTGCACCACGTGATCAAATGGGGAGGGGGTTTGGTGTTGGGGAAGTATTTTTAAATTTTTTTGAATAATAATTATAATGCAATGCAATTTTCTATTTTTGAAATGAAATATGCCTAATGCAAATCTTTTTTGTTTTTGTAGAAAGTAAAAGAAATGAATCAACTAAGGAAGAAAATAGTTCATGCTTTGAAACCTCCCCATAAATGGCACCAAAAAGTGATGAGCCTCAGTATTGCGACAATAATGTTGCAACTCCCAAGGCTACTAACTTTAATTATCAACTCGGGGTTCGTACAGACTTAAGAGGTATCGACAGTATATGTGCAACATACAATGTGTCCTTCTTTCACTAACATGATGCAATGGAGTGAATGTAATGAAATCAAATCTTAAATTAATTGCATAAATGGAAATGTTACTTTGAAAATAAATTAATCCTAAGCAAGAACAATATTGTTTAATTAAAATCTTAAGAGACTGAATTCAAATAAATAGGTCGAATGTACTTTTTAAGAAGGCATGTCCTAGTTGGTGTTTATTATTCCTCAATCATGGATTTAGAGCCTAGGGGTCATGATTCAACCCTATAGGACAAAAACCAAGCTTTTTGAGCAAATAAAGGCAAGTAAATACGTGCTAGAAGAGTGCTATAGGAAGTTACAGGTGCTGCTACAAGAAGTTACAGGCTGCTACGGGAAGTTATGGGATTTGCTATAGGAAGATATATTTCACTGAATGACCAAGAAAATAAAATCCAGATTGGATGGGATTTTTTTATTATTAAATAGGATTTCTTAGGTATCCATTCCAAGTGGAAGCACTAAAAAATACCCCAGTTAACAAATGAAAAAATATAGCAGAAAAATACTAGTCTAAAATCTAGCAATTTGAGAACTAGTGAGCTAGTTAATCTACCAAATGCCTAACCTAATCAAGTGAAAATGCAATGGGGTAAATTTTTTTATTAACTTGAATTATTTTATGATATAATTCAAGTGGAATCATATCAACTGAATCTCATTAGCAAGTTTGAGAAAATAGTAGAAAATTACTACTATTTTCCACAAGGGACTTCTAGAAATTTAGATTTAGGAATAAGTTGACTAATCCAAGTAAATCAATGGTTACTATGACCTTACAAAGATGTTCAAAGGATGAAATAATTCTTGTGATCATGTAAAGAACTTACTTCAAACCATTTAACCCAATCCTACAACAAGAAATCATGAATACTAAATGCATAAATAAAAAAAAAACAAGAACAAGAGATGCATGTGAATAAGAAGTGAAAGGAAGAAAGGTAAATTATGCAAAAGATCTCTAAGGCTCTTGGGATGGCCAAGCCCAAGGAATATCATATTTCTATGAAGGAGACCAAGATTTAGAAGCTGAAAATGGTACCCAACTTTATTATTTCCATTAATACAGTTACATCCCTGTAAGAAATGAAAGTGAAGCTACAAAAATACAAATTTTCTCCACACGAAGACTAAGAAAACCCAACCCGTAGAGGAAAATTCCAATTGGTACTTGTACAAGATGATTATGAAGCATTCTCCTTGAACGGAGGAAGCTTTCCCCTCCAAAATCCCTCAAATAGTGGATTTGGTTTCGAACATTAGGAATCTGCATTAAATGCAGGAAACATATTCCTAGATTTTCTATATCATTGGAGCTCTATAATTTGTGCAATAATTTCAGAATATCTTGTTGATTTATTATCCAATATTGATCTTCCTATAGTAGGGAGCAAGTCCCTAATTATCTCCTCCTCTAAATATTCATAATTTGCCCAATATTCTCAGAATATTCTATAAAAATAAATAATATTAGGCACAAATATGAAATCATCTCTAAAGCTTCCTAATGAACATATTAAAGCTAAAAAGAATTATTAAGTGTAGAAGGGAGGTTTAATATAGCCTTCATGTGCCTAAAAAAGGTTAGATGGGCCTTAATTTGTGTCTAATTTGGAGGCCCATCACCTTCCTCTTATTTTTATAATCACACTTTGACCTTTCATCTTCTCTACCTTTTAGCTTCTTGGGAAGACTAACCATCACATCAAAGGAAAATATTCACCCAAGGTATATTTTTCCTCTTAAGTGAAGTTTTCCCCCTCCCCATGGCATGATAATTTTTCGGTTGTACCATTTCTTTAGTTGTAGAATTTTTATTTATAAAAATAAACATTACACCATGTAATAGAGTTTGAAATCATAGCACCAATGTTGGAAGCCCACCATTATATATTCTTAATTACATTACAAAATTTGGGGTAATGAAAATGGTGTCAAAATTAAAGATCACTAGAATACTTGTGATGCATCCATTAGTTAGGATGACATGATTTGGTCATGAAACTCAAATTATGAAGCATGATGGTACACATGCTTGATGAATTTAGTGGATGCATGCTTGTATGAGATAACCAATTGCATGATTGAATGTCATGAAAATAAGTAACTTCTAATAATTTTGAGGAATTTTTGGCTTGAACACCTCATCCTACAAAGAAAAGTGGAAGCTAGTTACTCGTGAATTTGGAGATATTTATATTTCAATTTTGACCCTTTGGTTGTTGGAATAATTGTTTGAATCCTTGAAAATAATATTAGGAGGTTAGAAAAAAATCAATTACTGAGTACCTCATCAAGTGTAAGAACCTTTTACTAGAAGAGGTAACTTGGGAGGATGAGTTTCTCATGTAGATACATCCACAAATAATCAAGTGTTTAAGGAAATAGTTGTTTTAATTGGAGGGGAAAGTTAAGCCCTAGGAAAAGCCCTAAGTTAATCATAAAGCCCCATTATAATCCCTATATATTGTGTTATTTCATTTCTACTACGATATTAGTGTTGTGGGTTGAAATCTTTAATTATAATTGTAAACTTTCTTTCATATATATATATATATACCAAGAGATCTAGTCATGGGATCATTACATCATGTATATTTGTTATATCTATTTCTCAAGTAATGGAGTTACTTCTCTCTCAATTGTATGCGAGTGGTGTTTGTTTCTTAACATATTGGTATCACCAACAATTGTAAAACCAATGGAAAAATAATAATATTTGGACTTTTTCATACAATAGGTTTAAGCCTTTCAATAGTTGAATATGGTTAATCTTTCACTTAATAAAATAAAATGAAATAGAATGTTAAAAATAAAAAAAGGGAAATAGGGATGAGAGGCGGGGGTGAACTCACATAACCCAAATAATAATGTTCAAGGTAGTGCTTATACTAATAGTTAGAACAAAAATAATTGTAACACGAATAATAAAAATAAAAAAGGGAAGAACAATAATCTTCATACTAACTTCCCTTGTGCATTATGTGGTGATTGTGGTCATTGTACTCATAACTACCCCCAGATTTTAGATTTTAAATAGATGAAGGAATCAATATTTAACGAAGGTCCCCCTACCCCTTGGGGGTAGAGCACATTCCGAATATAATTTCCCTCATCAAAGAAAAGCATTGCCATTGAAAAACTCCTTCCCTCAATAGGGACTTGTGGCTACCCAACATTATATGGGTAACTCCAACTCTGACCAAACCTACCTCATGACATAAACCAAATAATGTAGCCTTATGGGCACCGCTTCCACTTTTAGTGTCATCCGATGTTTCCCTTGTAAGATAAGTCGATGTACTTACCCGTATCCACCACAGAACACCACCTATACTTGGGACCAACATATCCAAGAAATTCTCCCATCTTCTACCCTATTTCATATATGGCTTATGGTTGAGAACTTTACTATTCTTCAATGTATTATAGATGATGGGTCTTCTTCATGTGATATGTCCTCCTAAGCTTGGGAACATGTAATATCTCTCAGTCTTATTCCATCAATGAATGAGTTAAGAACATTTAATGGTAGACTCTATCTCCCTTTAGGTATATTACCTATTCTCCTCATCATGTTAAGTGGTGAGACTATTTTGATCAATGTCACTATCATGCCTAGTTCTATGGATTAAAATATCCTCCTTGTATATATTACATCTATGTCATGAATTTTTAGTGTATTCACTTATTTGAGTCATGATATTCCCAAATGAGAGATGCATCATAATCATTTATAAACTCTCCTACTATGATTCCCCCACACATGCTTCTTAGATAGAAAATTTCCTTCTATTGCTCAAATAAAATCCATGCATTATATGTCCACTACCACTAGTCATGAAACATCCACTCATATTCAATGTGAGCCCATGGCTCTAGGACCACTTCCTCACTAGTTCAAATTAAAAGTTGGGTGAATTCATTCCCCCATGGGAGAATTCACACATATTTCCTCTCCCACTCCTAAAAGAAATTGTGTCTCCTCTGCCTAATTCTTCCCAAAGGATGAATAATTATTTGATGGCTTTGATTGTTTGACTAATTTTAATGATAACCTTGACTGAGGTTCTCCTATCAACTACTTGCAGGGTCCTAACCATTCAATTGGTGTGCCACATTGTTTCATCTCTCTTGGAACTATCATTATTCCTTGTCACATAAGATATATCATTTTTCCCTTGCGACTGGTAGTGATTACACAAAATCAAATTCATGGTTACTTATCATAACCCCCATAGGAAATCTTGTCAAAAAATTTAAGGTCCCAACCAACGCACTGGTAATTATGCAACCTAGTGGTTTGATATATTGTTTTATATCCTCTTGTGGATTTCAATCATTAAATTTCCTCCTCTTATACCTATGTTCCATCATCATGGGTATTTGATAGCAACCTTCCCCCCAATCATCGTATAATGATATTAGTGATAATAACACTTCCCACCTTGGTTTGAAAAAACCTAGCTCTTGAAACAACACCAACCCACATTGTACCATTTGTGGGAACCCTCATTACACCTTGTTGTGTCACATGCCCCTAGACATCATCCAATTACAAGAAACATGGCATGATCATAATGATTCATTCAAATATAAAAACACCACTTATGGTAAGGCTCCTTTGTATTTGGTTTATTGAATAACCCACCATAAAGGTGACATCCTTAGTGATGCATTTTCTAGGAACTCATCATTCCCTAACCTCATTTAGGGGTTTCCCGTTCTAGGAACTCATTGTTACTTAGGCTTCTTTAGGGAGTTCATTTTTTGGGAACTCGTCATTCCTTAGCCTCCTTCAAGGAGTTCCTTTTATCACCACTCATCATTCCTAGGATCTTTCAAGGAGTTCCATTTTTTGGAACTCATTATTCCTTGGTCTCCTTAAAAGAGTTTTTTTTTTTTTTTTTTTTTTTTGGGAACTCATAATTCCCTAATCTCCTTTAGAGAGCACAAAAAAATTCTTTTGAGGGCCATTTTACCTACTAAAGGTCCATTGATAGGTATGTGATCCCATTAGATTAATTTTTTATACCATTTGAATTATTGAGGTTCTTTTTCTCAATACTTTCATGATAGGTATTCAATTTCATGTGTGTAGGTATTTATAGGGAGGCCCTTTTAGTCTAACTGTGCACAATAGGGCCCATTATCTTATCCCTTTAGGTATATTCTTATTTAAAGTGGCATGTTGATACTCCCATGAGTATCTTACATACTTACAACATTAATCCAATTAAGTATGCCTCTAGGATTTTCTTTTCCTAGCTACACACACAACTTCACCCAGTTCCATATGTGTTCAGTTACTACTGCCTAGTAACACTCCACCCCCATGGGTTATTTTTGTTTCTATTCCCGTTATATTATGTTATTTTATTCCATAGGATAATATTTTGATAGTAGACATCTCAAATAATGAGCTTCACACATGTTTCTCATCATAATGATGACCCATTCCCTTGATCTCCTCACAACTCAATTTTTTTTTTTTTATGGCTGGTTATAATCAATATACCACCACATTTTCATTTGCTTCTCATCTGCTCCAATATTAGTAGACCAGATGCACTCCAATTAATTAATCATCTACCTCCACAAAGACTATGTCAAGGGGACCTCTCACCCATATCCACTCTTACTACTCACACCTCCTAAGATTGGGTTATTTGATAATATGATTTGGGCACCCATCTCTATGCTTGTACTTTTAACCCAATTGTTTTACATTCTTTCATTTATTGGTAATTATACAAAGTGTTTTGTTTTGTTTTGTTTTGCTTTTTTGTTTTTTGTTTTGTTTTTTTGTTTTTGTTTTTATTTTTGTTTGTTTTAGTTTTTATATATATTATATATATATATATATATATATATTATATATATATATATATTAATATATATATATATATGAAGAAATCATACCTATACCATCACACATAATGCCATTTCTTTTCACTTAGTAGTAGTCCTACTTTCCCTTGCTAAGAGCATCCAAACTAAGTCACATGTGGCTTCATAACATTAGTTTTTGTTTTATAGAAAATAATGTATCCCAATACCCTTCATTATGATCTAAAAAGTTTTCACTATCAACTAATCCATTTGCATTCACTATTTCTTATTTCCAATTTTATAAACACTCACTATATCTAATTGTTCCCTTGGCATCATATCATATTATGTCTAGTTAGTTTTTATTGCTACCGTTTTGATCCATCAATACGTTTTATGCAAGGGAATTCTCGAATATTATACTCACTAACCCTTTTGAACCTATCCACAATTTTCAAAAATCAAACCCACATTGTAGTGTTGTATTTGGTTCATCTTCTGTGGATTTCATGAGAAACCTTGTCCTTTTTGGTTACATATTCATTCTTATTCACATAAATTTATTTTTCCCACTAATGTTGAGGTATCTTGGTTCTCATTTCCATAAAAATGATGAAACCCAACAAGGATAGAGAGATTCATCATTGCACTTTTATTTTATTGGTCTCAACAATGTTCTGCATAAGTACCTCTACACATCAACATAGGTCTTACTGAATGAAAATTCTAGTTTGAAGTTCTAGTTGAAGACCCCTAGGCTTGATAAGTTGACAATGCCCTCAAGCTGAAGAACTTATGAGAGGTGCTTTTCTTAGGTCCCATGAACCCTCTCGTTGAAGAAATCCTTTATTGTTACTAATTCCCTTAGGGGCAATGTGGATTTCTACTACATAGATTCTCCAACTATAGTGTCATCAATGATATTTTTGTATCACTTTTCATGTTTAGACATGAAGTGTCAGAAAACATGGGACATGTTTGCCTCCTTTTTATAGAGTTTTCATATATGTAGGTGATGCAGAACATAAATCCCAAGTCAAGCATCATGATTATGACCTTAGGGGATATTACGATTTACTCAGGGGAGTGGGTTCGAGGTAAATTGAAATTATTGCAATTTCCTACATTCTTAATGAATTATTGAAGTGTTTAGATAGGATGGGGTTGGTTTGATTGAGAATGCTAATTTTGTAAATAAATTTGTCTCAGTAATAGATTTTAGTGATCTATAGGGATCCTAGCTATAAGAGAGAGATATTTGGGATTGAGTTGAGGATATTATGGATCCGAGTAGATCTAGTAGTTTTTATTCTAGTTTATAATTGGAAAGCCTATAGGCATGATAGAGAGAGGTGGCTTGGGCCAAGGAATGCCCAAAATCTATGTTTAATTAGGCCAAGATAGTAGACGTAGGATTTAATGTAAATAATTTGATTTTAGTGAATTAATGTGATTGGTGACTCCAATTATGTCCATTTATTTTATGGTAATGAATTTTTTCATTGGATGAGGCATAGTGAGCTTTTAGTTTGTGTTATTTATATGTATAATATGTAATGGAGAATAAGGTGGAAATCCCAAGCTTAAAGGATTATCGTCTGTGGATGTATGAATGCTGTTAGTATTTTCTTTGATTATATTAACATAAAAAAATCATATGAAGACCAATCAAACCCTGCATGTTTATACTCTATTCTCGGTAAAACGAATCAATATGGAGATTTTTAGAAACAAAAGGGCATGGACGAAACACATAGTAGTTTTCAATTCCTTAGTGAGTAGATTTGATATCCTCACACTCATTTCATTCCAATGGAAATAAAATTATTTGAAATATGTGAATAAGTCTTAAATAAGACCAATTATGAATATTTAAAAGTGTATTGGGTCCTATTCATTTTTCCATATCATCAAGAGTTTATAGAGGATTATTCAAAGAGAAGAGTGCGAAATTCTTGAGATTTTGGTTATATTATGTAACAAGACTATAGGGTCATTCAAGACTTATTAATTCTCTCTCCAATAAACAAAATCAAGGTCATGGGATGAAGGAGCCAAGTATATAAATGTTTGGTTAAAAATTAATAACATGAAAGTCTAAAAAAGAAATAATGATTCAAGTAGAAATCTATTTTGATCATTCCTTACCATCTTTAAGTTTCTGGGTATGGATTGGATTCTTGTTAATTATATAAAGTCTAAGTCTAAATGTTTTGGAAGTTTTCAGATTGATCCTAGGCATGTGAAGGGTTGAGTTGCATTACAAAATCTAGGATTGTGTAATATTTAAAGGGTTTGTGACCAAAGATAGATACTGTGCCAAAAACCAAGAGGGTTGCAATTTGAGGAAAAAAATTAAAAAACATATATTCTAGTCACGATTTTGGTATTGTATCCTCTTGGAGTGAAATCAAACCAGACATTTCATGGTCATATTGCAAAACCTATGGAATCCACATTCAATATTCTTGGATAACATGTATTTATAGAAAGAAGAGTCACTAATGAAGAGAATCTCATTGTCAATTTTCATTTTATATAGAGAGATTAGAAAGTGTATGTTGGCATTATGATGCATGTGTTGTACTTGATGGAAACCCACTTGTAGCAGAACAACTCACTAATATATAACTAGATGAATCTACAAAAGAGATATCAGATGTGACCGAAGACATGGGATGCATGGCAGCTCAAAGGAATGACAACTCATTAACATGAGAGTTCTTAGTATGGCAAGATAACTTTGCCATCAAGTCCAAAGGGGGAGATTGTTGGCATTATGATACAGGTGTTGTCCTTGATGGCAACTTACTAAGATGACATATCATAGCTCAGGCTCATAGAATGAAGGAAAAGAGATATACGCGGGTTACCCTTGATAAAACCACGTATACACGTCAGTTAGCTGACCAAAAGGTGCGTATACGAATACACACACTCTCATGCAAGGAAAGGCACATACATTTGGTTTTGGTCCGTGGTGTTTGGATCATGGTATTGTGATCCATGGTATTGGTCCAAGGTATCTTGTCCAACGTGTTGATCCCAGGTATTTGGTCCAAGGTATTAGTTCTAAGTGGTTTTGGACCATGGTATTGAGTAAAGACCTAAGACTATAAAAGGAGGAGAAGATCATTAGGCAAAGGCATGGAGTAAGTTGTAATATCCCTCCCTTAATA